>JAFVLL020041209.1:34924-59682 GCA_021397915.2 Tor tambroides | reverse complement strand
AAATCCCTATTTTAAAATCCCCTTTCTCAAATCAGACTGTTCTGAGATTCCTGGCAGAATGACGTAGTTCTGTACAGGCCCCTCCCACGATAGTTGATTGACTAGATCGTCTTACCTTTAGACCCGGCCTGAGTGAGCTGTCATCAGTCCGCCATTGAGTCGACTCTGGTGCAGGGGAAGACAAGATGTCTCTGATTAAGCGATTGAGGTGTTTTGTTGTCGGATGTAATAATAAATATAGCAGTCATCATTTACTCCTGACATCTGAGCCGCTGAAGATGCAGAGGATTAACGTTACTTTCGTTTTGAAGTGAATGCGCCGATCCCCGATCTGCCTAAATGCATCTATGTTCGCCCGAATCATTCGTCATACAGCTTTATCTACAGAAGAAGTGAGTATAAGGGTTTTTATGAATCTTTGCAAATCACCTTTCCTAATAATGTGCTAGTTAGCCAGTATGGCGGCTGAAGTTTAGTATGCTCCATAGAATACATACCTAGATGCCTCGTTATCGACTGTTTCTATGGGCCGCGAGATGTAAGCCATCCGCCATTTTTGGAACGGTCTGCGAATCTTTGAGCGCATTGACTGTGTGCGTCTACAACAGCAAGTTATACGCTTGTATATCTTTGAATATTCATTGATTATTATGGTGAATGCGAGATGGCTGACGCGGCAACATATCTGGAGCGGTCGAATAGGGAATCTACACATATCTATGGTCTGCTCGTCACTCCACGGAAGAGAGGGGCGGAGTCAGCAGAGCTCACTGGCATTTAAAGAAACATGGACTAAAAAACGGTGTGCTGAAAACAGAGCTGATTTTGACAGGGTAAAGAAGGTGTTTGGGAAATTTTAACCAAAGCATGTTATAGACTTTTCATTAAGACCCTAAAGAATCATATCAACTTGTGTAAAATGGGCATCCGATGACCTCTTTAACTAAAGAATAAACTATCATTTCTGTATTAGTTTTGTTTAAATCACGGTTGAAACATTAGCTGTGGTATTTTGTTTTAAATGAAAATCTGGCCAAAATGTGACAATCTTGCCACCACAAACAGGATACACAGCATTCAGTGGTGTGGACTTTGAGGGCACCTTCCACGTGAATACAGTGACCGACGACGACTACGCAGGCTTCATCTTCGGCTACCAGGATTCCTCCAGCTTCTATGTGGTGATGTGGAAGCAGACGGAGCAGACGTACTGGCAGGCCGTGCCCTTCAGAGCCGTGGCTGAGCCTGGCATTCAGCTTAAGGTCCCAGCGCTCTTCATCTCTATTACTGTCTGAACGCAAAGCGTTTGCTTTTATCATTACTGCTGCTCCATGGAGCCCTCGGCGAATCTAGAAGTGTGGCTTTGGCTAAACTCTGAAGCATGCAAAAACACTTAACCGATGTTAAAGCTGTAGCCAAGTAGTTATTTTGGACTTCAAGTATATCTCAATTAGATTTGATTATTCAATTTAAATAATAAACACACAGACATGAATCAATATATTTGCATTTCTAGGCTGTGAAGTCTAAAACTGGGCCAGGGGAGTTCCTGAGGAATTCTCTGTGGCACACTGGAGACACAAACAATCAAGTGCGCTTGCTGTGGAAAGACCCTCGTAACGTGGGCTGGAAGGACAAGGTGTCCTACCGCTGGAATCTGAAGCACAGGCCCCAAGTGGGATACATCAGGTTAGATGCTGTAAATACTGGATAATTCAGACTTTACTGGATTTGGATGTGAGAAGGCAACATGTTTGTGGTGTTTCTCTGTTTTGGGACAGAATAAAGTTCTATGAAGGTACCGACTTGGTTGCAGACTCTGGAGTTGTTATTGACACCAGTATGAGAGGAGGCCGTCTTGGAGTGTTCTGCTTTTCACAGGAAAACATCATCTGGTCCAACCTGAGATACCGCTGTAATGGTGAGTGCAGTGCTTGAACAATATTAGAAGAACAATGCATTCTTATTCATTTCAGTGTGTGTCCTAACATACATTTTATGACATTTACAGATACAATCCCGGAAGACTTTACAGAACAAGCCCAGCAGTAATGAAACTAAGATGAAATGAAACTGGAGAGCACTACTAGTGATGTGACTGATGTTTTAGGTACTCTTATTTCCAGTAAAACATGGACCATTTACTGACTTCTGCATTCAAGACAAATCCAGTTTTATAGTTATGCTGAATTTACACTTCTGTAATGTTCACTGCACAAAAATGCAGTTCAGCAGGAAAGAGCAAAGCCTGTGTGCTTCTAAACACTCACTTAATGTTGTAATATCATTAAACAATAAATACATTTAAATAGTCAGGTTTTGTGCTTGGACTTGATGGAGAATGTCATAAACAAAAATTTAAAAATAAAAAAACACTAAAAAGAATCTTGATCCTGCAGCAGTTAAACTCATATGACCCTTCATGAAATGTATTGAAATGATGGGAAAAAGTAAATAATAATAATAAAGAAAAATCAATGCATATAAATGAGGACAAGAGTTGTTTGTAAACTTACTGTACATATTTTTGGATTATAATGTCTTCATGCAAAATTAGTGAAAACAACAAAGCGCAAGATTACTTTTTTTTTTGCAATATTTTGAGTACATCTAGTGGTCATCTTTACAATGGACTATTTACATAAAGCACATATTGCAATCAAATGTCACCTTTATGTTCAGCATATTTGTAAATAAAGGAAAGCATAATGTTTTAGCATAATGTTTAGAGGTTACATGAACAGTATGCTTATAGCTTAATGCAGTTGTAGCATGTAGTGTTTAAGGCATCATTAACTACTTGCTAATTTTGAGTTATATAAAGGCCAAAAACATCACCATCACTGCCAGCTCTAATTCTAATAAAAGAGATTTTGGTTTGTCAAAACGTAGGACAGCTACAACTGCTACACAGGAAATAACCTTAAAATGTCAAATAATTCCAGTTCTAGAATGTATTTCCTTCATCGACAAACACTTCAACACTTTTTTTTTCTACCAGGGAGCATCAGAAGTGCTGCATTACGTCTAATACAGGCAGCTCCTGTAAACCTAAACTGAACACCACAAACAAGAAATACAGACATGCACTTATAGCAACAAAAACCTCTGAAAGATTAAATAAAAAGCATTGTTACAGCTATTCTAAGTATAAAAGATCGTACAAACTTGTTCTTTGACAAATGACATGCTTGCAAGTCTAGTGCATAAGCTGAAATAAAATATTATAGGACATCCATGGTCTAAAGCACCATTTAAATTGTAACAAAAATCGAAAAATAAGAAAGAAGAGTCTATAGCTTCAGTGTTGCTGTTGGCCATATAACAATCTGTGTGGCAGTTCGGGTTTTTGGGGGCATAACGATGTGGCCTTGGCTTTGCCCGTCCATTCCAAATCATCATAAAAACATTTACTGGGAATGGCAGTCACATGCTTTCCTCAGAATGATGATTCACTGGAAACAGCATGTGGAATTCATCACTACCTGAGATTTAAGATGAAGCCGAAAGATAGGAAACTGGAGGAATGTTGCTGACTTATTTGGAAATATTGTTTTGGTGTGGGTTTTATAAGGAAGTTATTAGGGTGCTTCAATAAATGCAGTAACATGACATCTCATCTGAGTACATTTATTCACATATATGTACAGGGATAATCTTGCACAGTCATTTCTTAGCTGGTTTTGATCACGTTTCCACGAGTGCAACTGGTGGTGTAGTGTTCTGGTTTTGCAAGGCAGCACTATCCTAACTAATGAGAAGAGATATCTCTATTAAATAAATATGTACATTTACTCAAATAGGAAGTCTTGTTACCTTAGTGAAACACCCTTGATGTGAAATACTACTATAAAACACATTTGAAGTCCTCTCAAAAAGGCAGACAAATAAATGAATGAAAATCACAGATGGTTTGTTGATTTGCATAGAATTCTTCAGCTACCAAAATAAAAGCGTAACAAGCAAGACACTTACAGGTGATGTGTGAGCCTGAGCAATGCTTTGTTTTTATACCTTCATGTTATGAGGAAAACAAGAGCCCTACATCAGCATGGGACTAACCGTAACATGATTTCTGTAACTAATTTCCATGAAAACGTATTTAAAGAAATAAAACATAAGCAGCTTTTGAGAAATCAAAAGCCACTACTATACTCAAACTATTAAAACAAACAAACAAACAAAAAACATTAAAACAAACAAAACTCTCTCTCAAACAAACACACACACACAGTAGTTTTAACTGGACAGTGGTGATACTGGATCATGTGTGAAGGGTTTCTAGGCTTGGAATCTCTTTGGGAAGAGCATGGGGACAACCAGGGTCCACATGTACAGAAATAAACAGACCCAACAGGATGCCATCTTGATCCAGAACACTGACCAGCTCCCATCCAGCAGCCTCTCGATCTTTGCGTTCTCATAACTGCAGAGAGACAAGATCGTATGCATATTACACTTCAAAATGAAAATTCTGTCACTAATTACTCACCCTCATGTCGTTCCAAACTTGTAAGACCTTTGTTCATCTTCTGAACACAAATTAAGATATTTTAGATGAAATCCGAGAGCTTTCTGACCCTGCATGGACAGCAACGCAACTACCACGTTCAAGCCCCAGAAAGGTAGTAAGGACATTGCTAAAATAGTCCATGTGACATCAGTGGTTCAACCTTAATTTTACGAAGCTTTGTTGCAAAGAAAACAAAAATAACGACTTTATTTAACAATTCTTCTCTTCTGTGTCATTCTCCACTGTGCATTCACGAGAGTATCACGACGTATAACTCCACTGCAGCTTGTTGTGCAAGCAGAGGAATGCACACGCATGCGTCATGAGAAGAGAAAAAAATTGTTGAATTAAGTCATTATTTTTGTTTTCTTTGAACACTAAAAAGTATTCTCAATCTCAGTCACATGGACTATTTTAACAATGTCCTTACTACCTTTCTGGGTCTTGAATGTGTCAGTTGCGTTACTGTCTATGCAGGATCAGAAAGCTCTCAGATTTCATCAAAAATATCTTAACGTTTGGAACGATATGAGGATGAATAATTAATGACAGAATTTTCATTTATGAGTGAATTATCCCTTTAATGCACAGTGACATCTGAGCTTCTACTGTTAACAATAACAGTCTACTGGGTTTGATCTGGTCAGAGGAACTTGAAGTAAAACAAGAATACTTTAGTAATAAATCACAATTTAAAAATAATACAATTAACTGACTAAAACAGTAAAAATACTATTATGTTATATATACTATACTATAAAAATAAATAAAACTTCAAATATTAATTCAGACTAAGGCCCCGTTTACACTAGTGCGTTTTCGCTTTAAAACGCATAACTTTTGCTATGGTTACGCCTATTGTTTACACTACTCTGGCGTTTTCGAGGTTGAAAACGGAGACTTTTGAAAACGCTGCAGACCCCGTTTTAGTTTGAAAACTCCGGGGTTGCGTTTCAGTGTAAACGGACCAAAACAGAGACTTTTGAAAACGATGGCGTGGCTGCCCACATTCGCTCTGCGTATCCTTGACGACCGTGTAAACAATAATATCATGCTCATTATTGTACCCATAGATATTTATAGGTAGATCCCCATTCGACCGCTCCAAGCACGTAGACGCGTCCGCCATCTAAATAATCTACCTATACAAATCTATGGTTGTACCTGCATGAATGGTCACATGACATGAGTTTTCAGTTGTGTAGTGTAAACGGAGATCATTTCTGAAACGCCAGTGTAAACAGGGATCGTTTTCATTCTAAAACGCTGTTTTAAAACGAAAACGCACTAGTGTAAACGGGGCCCAAATCTGAAAAAAATATATTGTTGGCAAGCCAATACGTGTGTGTGTGTATACTCAAATAAGCAAAAAGCAAATGTAACAGCTGGCCTGAGACATTTGAAAATAAAAAAGGTTTGTGTTGAGGAATGTTGTTTTTGTTGTTATATACTTACTGAAACCAGTTGGTTACAGTCATCATCACGTAGAGGGAGCCGAGAAAGAAAACAAAATGGAAATAGCAGTAGCTGTAGATTGTGCCATCTCTCTCATCATACTTCACATTCTGCCCTCCAGCAGTCTTCTCATCATCATAGTCCTCTAGAAAATATAAAAAAACACCTGTTTTAAGAAACTGTAGTACTACTTCTTGACCACCAGGAGGCTCCATCTACCCTTTTCCAGTGTCTAAATGAATCCAATTTAATGTCAAAAATATGTTATTCCTCTAACATTTAAGCTTGAAATCTTCATGTATTGACCTAAAATACTAGAGAAAGTGTTGGTTGAAATAACTGAATTACCTGTATCGTCAACACAGCAGAAGCAGCAGCGTGCTCTCTGCAAAAAAAGAAGTGTGATTTATGATATAGTTTGATGTAATGTTAAACACAGCAGAGAGAGAACAGCAAATATTCACCTCATTTTCAGGCATATCGTTCCTGTACACCTGCAATGCTGTTGAGCTCCTCTTGGTGGTAGAGATCAAACTGAAGGAAGAGTATTTTTATGTTAACTCAAAAGGCATCATGGGGGCAGTGTTCTTTTTTTAACCATCAAACGTAAAAGCAGAGCATTCCCTAAAAATTTTCAAAACGCCACCAGATGAAATATAAGTCACTTTTTCTGCTTAAAAGCTTTGTTTTGCCTCATGAAAACTAGAAATATGGCAAAAGCATTTCGATGCGAGACACATCAATGAATCACCGGTCTGACAACTAACACATACGTGTGTAAATATGGCTTTGGTGGAGAGGAGCGGCTCTAAAGAGAGAGCTTCAGCAGACATGTCTGTAGTTAATGAGAAACACATGTCAGTTCACGTCTTCACAGTATGAGAGCTTCTAATCTTCACTCCCTTCCTACCAAACTACCTGCTTTTAAATCTAAATGAACATCTTGTCATAACCAGATAATTACATGTTTCCACTCCTCCCAGGATCATTTTTGGGATCACCATTTAAATAATATGTTATGTGGACTTGCATCCAGGCCAAGAATATCCCATCTTATTTAAAGGGATAGTTCACCCAAAAATCATGTCATGTCATGTCTATTGTATGAACAATACTTTTGAAGATTTTTTTTTTTTTTGTGTGTGTGTGTGTGTGAATTATGGCCGAGGGCATGATTTCCAGAAATTACATTTTAAAGGAATAGGTCACCCAAAAATGAAAAAAAAGAAATGAATGAATGAATAAATAAAAAATTTAGCATTAAATATTAGGGCGCCATCAGAATGAGAGTTCAAAAAACATTACAATAATACACAAGTGAAGCGAAAAGCTGCATGTTTGTAAGAAACAAATCCATTATTAGGATGTTTTTCACTTTAAAATACAAATCCTCATAATATTGCTTAATTCAGAGAAAATGTTGTCTTGTCTGAATCAGGAGAGAAATATGCATAGATTAAGTGCCACGTACAAGCAAAAACAGTCCAACACAGTTCTAAATAAATATGTCAGTGAATTTTGATTTGAGAGGACAACAGGGGGTGGTTTTTTTCCACTGGAAGAATTACGGACCCACAGATTTTAGCATTGTGTGGATTACTTGTGGAATATTGTGATGTTTTTATCAGCTGTTTGGACTCTCATTCTGACGGCACCCATTCACTGCAGAGGATCCATTGGTGAGCAAATGACGCAATGCTAAATTTCTCCAAATCTTTTCTGATGAAGAAACAAACTCAACTACATTTTTGATGGCCTTAGGGTAAGTACATTTTCATCAATTTTCATTTTTGGGCAAACAACTCCTTTAAATTTTGGCCTGTTTTTCACATAAAACTATTATATGACTTGAAAAATCTTAGTATATATAATGCACAAGTCATATGAACAATAATATCATTCATGCTTTTTATAAAGCAGTTTGGATTGGGCCATCAGAAAACACAATTTTCATTGCTCATACCAAGAATAGAGTATACAGCCAAACAGTATGGCCGTTCCGACGCCCGTCACTATGTTTGTGTCGCTCTGCAGTCCTGATTTGTAGGGAAAGACGCAGACAGTATCATTTTTTCCGTTTCGTTCCACCACTGAAAGAGAAAGAGCACAGGACAGATTTTAATAAGGGTGTGGGAAATAACTGCACAAGTCTGGTGGGTTGAAATGCATTACTGGGGCTACTGTAGCCTCAGTTTACAGCTCTGTCCACACACAAGCTACAGTAGGAGACACTAAGAAAACCACAGACCACACTGTGAGACACACCCAGGACAGGCTGAGAGATGCTGTGTTTGAGTGTGGAAGTGAGAGACGTACTCACTTTCAACGGGTTTGCTGGCGAGTGCGGAGAAGGTGAGGTACATGACGTAGACGGAGATGATTGCGGACTGCAGCAGACCTGAGGTGGGCTGAACTGTGTGGAGAACAGAGCAAAACATCAGATGTGTTAGTAAAAAGCAGCACAAAGATTTTTACTGATCCAATCATGTCTGTTTGAGAGTTTATGCTTCATACATCACGCATCTTTATTAAATGAACTATGTAAAACACCGTTCAAAAGTTTGATGTCAGTAAGTTTTTTTTAACGTTCTTGAAGAAAGTCTCTTATGCTGCATTTGTTTGTGCAAAAATACAGTAAAAACAGTAATATTGCAGGGGTTTTTTACAATTTAAATGATCTTTTCTATATTGTAAAATGTGCTCCAGAAACATTTTCTATTATTATCATTGTTGAAAACAGCTGCTTAATTGAGGAAGAGCTACATTTTTGTCTCCAGAAATTTCAAAAGAACAATTTATTTTACTTAAATTACTTGCGAAAACATTTTCACCTAAAACTTTGTTCTGTTTAGTGAGAATCCATGATAAAACTCTTCTCCTCAACTCTTCAGCTTGTTCACACATGGGAAAAGCTCCAGGCACTATGAATAAATTTGTTTGCCTGACATCAAACAAACATCTGTTTGTTAGTATAAAATGTAGGTCAGTGAAGTCTTGGTAAACTCACAGGTCTGAATGCAGGGCGAGATAGCCAGCAGAGACACGACGAAGCACAGGCCACCGTTGACACCCAGGAAGAGCTTGTTGAGGAAGCAGGCCTCTGCGTCCGTGTAGAACATGATCATAAACACCAAGGCTCCCACTGCCACGGAGAACAGCACAAGTGTGACCAGAGCCAGCGCTGCATACCAGATTTTATTATACTTGACTCCTGAGCTCCTGTGGAGGGACACAGTGGAGACAGTTCAAAGGAATGCTCTGGGTTCAATACAATTTCAGCTTTTGTGGCATGATGACAGTTACCACAGGAAATAATTTTGTCCCTCTGTCCACCCAAAAATGCAGTTGTAAGAAAACGCATAAACACTCAAGGGGATAGGAAAAGAATATAAAAAAATAAAATAAATATATATATAAAAAAACACATTAAAAAAATATTAAATTATGTTTCTAAACAAAGATTAGACTGGCCTAATGACTTTTGTTATATGAAATTTTTCAACTTCATTGTCACAATAATATAAACCTTATAAAAAATAATAAAAGCAAATTTCATGATACATGCAAGGACTCCAGAGAGAGACGTGACTTAACTATCTGTAAAACACTGTTTATATAGAGAAAACTCCACTAAGAAGAATTACTGTGCAAATACATAACCACAAATTCATCCACCTAGACAATTTAGACAACGTCTCAAATAATGAACAGTAATTCATGTGTGTAACTTATTGGTAGACTTTCACTTTCCAGTTTGTTAACACAAAAAGTATCACCAACTAACAACAAACAATTATTTTTACTGCATTTATTAATCTAGGTTCATTTAAAAATATACTATTGTTCATTGTTAATTTATGTTTGTTCATAATATATTACAAAACGTAAAACTGTAATACTGTGAAATGCAATTACAATTTAAAATAACTGTTTTTTTATTTTGATATATTTTAAAAGGTTATTTATTCCTGTGATGGTAAAGCTGAAATTGTTAAGAAGTCCTTCAGAAATCATTCTAATGTGCTAATTTGGTGCTCAAGAAATATTTCTTCTTATTATCGATGTTGAAAACACGCGGGCTGCTTAATATTTTTGTGTGAACTAATACTTTTTTTCAGGATTCTTTAATGAATAAAACTTTTTAAACAGCATTTTTATTTAAAGCTTAACTGTTGAGTTAGCCTCGTAATAAACCCAGAACATTCCATTCATGAGACAAAAGCAGACCTTCTATCAGATCTGCATCTCAAATCTGGGTAGGGGTAGTCATACATAGAGAGTTTTGACTATCAGTGTAAGGTCTGGTCTACAATCCAACCTAGCCTTCGGGCCTTTGGGCCAACAGGTAACACAACAGTCACAAACTTTCTTTTAGGGTAGGGTAAATCTGAAATCAGTTAATACCAAGACCACACTGCAATATACAGGTGTGCTCAAAAATATATATGCTTAAAAATGTTTTTGAAAGTCTCTTAAATATACAGTAAAAACAGTAATATTGTGAAATATTATTACGATTTAAAATAAGGGGTTTCCTATTTTAATATATTATATGACATATAAATAAGTTGAATTGCCATTACTCCAGTCTTCAGTGTCACATGACACCTGAATGAACTTTTCTGTGGGGGTGCTATCTGATAGGAATTAGTAGGAGTGTTAGGAGTAACCAGTGACCAGCTAGACATCCTGATGTTTTAATTAAAGGCATATTACTGTTGTGTTCCTCAGCCTGCTTACAGGATGTTAAACCCAGATTGCCTGTCACTGCAATTAATCAACTGTAACCCACTTGGAAAAAAGAGCTTCTGTTAGATGTCAAGCTAGTCTCAGTGGTAGATTGCTCTTATCATAAATGTACCATATCAGTGCATGATTAGCATGACTGAGTGAGCAGTGAAGAGTTGTGAAGGCGTGGGGTGAGGGAATGTTTCAGTAACGCACATGAGAAGTGCTGACAGCAGTGACTTCCATCTGCTGGGCAGCCCTCCAGCGTCTGCTTTATTTTAGTGAGGACATACTGTATTTGTTCTTTTATGTTTTTATATACATTTCTACAGAATAAACTTTCTGGATTTCTGAAATTTTCAGAGTAAACAAATAAATTAAAAAAACATCTCATTTTATTTAAATTAGCATTTTTATTTACATTACTTAAGTTCTGAATAATAAAGAGTGTCCCCAAAGGGAGGTCAAATTTAGGTTACTTCTTAAAACTGTTTTGTTTCAATACTTCCTGTATTACAAAATTACCAGTGACAGTCTTGAATGTTTCTGCTCTTTTATGCTGAGGTTTCCATTTGTTGACAGAAAGCAGAGAGGAAACTATGATGCACGTTGAGCTCTGCCATGGGTTTCCTGTCCACAAACTGGAGAGCAGCCAAGAACCTCTTACTTTTTCTCTTTCTCCTCCCTATAATGTCAACAGCACAACACAAAGCCATACTCTACCGCCGCAACACACATTATTTATGAACACACCCCTGAGAAAGCTCTGCTTAAAAATAAAAATCTGTGCTTTAGTTTTCTGCTTCAGTGTGACTGTCTTACAGTTGAAATGTTACATGTATTGAAAACTCCTACTGAAACAAAACACTCTGGTTCTTGGAAAAATGCTGCTCTGCTTGTTGTTGAAATTGGAAGTTTTGGGAGTATCTATCTATACTCACACTAACCATGTGATTTGTACCTCACACCTCATCTGGCACAGCGCCAGTGACTAAAATAAGTAGCAAGCACACTAAAACTTTCCCCAAATCTTTCAACCCGGTGTTAAAAAGTCCACTTCTGCTATAGCAGCACAATGTTGAGACCACCCCGGCTGGCAACTATGCAACCTAAATGACAGTGGAAATTAAATGCCGCCAGATTACACTATAGTCTCCTTTCCCAGACCTAATGATTTCCAGTTGTGGGGATTCAAATTGCATACCAAGCAACAGTTGGATACAATGATGGAAAGTACTAGAGAACTTCTCCAAGAGTCTAATAAGTTTTCCATTGGTGAATGAAAAGAGGGAAGAAAGGAAAAACAGGCAGTTATTTGGACAGCGCTAAACATCAGCTCACCAGTTTTGATTCCATCTGTGGGCAAACTGAACGAGAAGCATCAACTGGATGATGATGAAGAGAAAACCTCCAGCAGCCCCCACATAACGCCAGACTGGAAAAGAGAAAGAGAGAGACAGATGAGTCAAAGGTCTTTCCCTCTGGCTGATACTGTATGACAAAACAAACACTGTTTTCTGCTAAATGCCAGGAACTGAAAACACATCAGGAAGCACACATCATTTAACGAGACACCAAATGTACCTGCACTAATATAAAAGTGTACATGAACTTTTCTGGCGCACAGAGCACAACTAATTAAATACTTTCTTTATGACACCAAACACAAACATGGAACCATCATAGTACCATTTATCTTGAGCAGTTTTTGAGGTAATGCGTTACAAATAAATACAATGTTTAACATGTTATTTGTAAATGTAACATATATGGCACAAAATGAATATATAAAACATCTGATAAGGGTTATTATAGTTAACTAGAACTAAAAACATTAAAAAAAATTTTTGTTACTTATATATTAATTGTTAACTGAAATAAAATAAATTATATAAAAACGTATTGTACTTCAGCCAATAGCCAGAAAACCTTCTCAATTTCATTGAGTTTAGCTTGAAGTACTAAAATAATTAAAACTGATTTGAAAATTAATAAAAACTATATACACATACACACAAAACCCTAAAAAAATGCAAAAACAACTATATAACTAAAACTTTCAAATTAAAATGAAAATAAAAAAATAAAACTAAAAACTCAAAATATTAATAAAAACTATTAATATCAGAATCTCAATAATACTAAAATAACATTGCATACTATACTAGAAAACTGCTGCAGTATGTTTATGAGAAGAGTTGAGATATATTTCCATTAAAACAAGTGTGCTAATTCAAGGACAACTCTAAGTCTGTCTGTCTATCACTCAGGATCTTGTGCAACATTCCTCTAAATATGTGTGTAGTCATGAGGTTATTGATACAGGCAGCGGAAGACTCTGTTTGAGTTACTGGAGTTGATGAACCACACAGAGATGCTCACAGTAGATCAACTCTGTTGCTCTTGGACATTTAAGGGGAGATATCCCAACATCACTGCAGGCTCAAAGTAAAAATAATAAAACTTTCCAGGAATGTCTCAATACTTCTCAATAAAAAAAGTCTCAAAGAAATTTTACAAGCCTCTTTAGAGCACATGAAAACAATAGCAACAAATGTAATAAAAAGAGAAGAAGCATGTGAAAACTGAGCATACTAAACCTTCTAGAAACTTTTCTTGATTTGGGAGAAAAAATCCGCCAGCACAGCAGGCCAGCAAAGCCACAAACTTAAAGAACCAAAACCTGCAACGAAACAGAAGAAACTGTTGATTTAAGACATAATGAAAGAGGAAAACATTTCTCAAACTGGCACTCTGGCTTTACAATATAACAGTATAAGACAAGGGTTTTCAAACCGTTTGAAAACAATAGTAAGTGAGTCAAGTAAGTTTTAAAATTTAATAATTGTACTAAAGTTTAAAAGAAATTATTAAAATGATCTGGGAAATAATATTAATTCAAAATAATTATTAATAAATCAATACATTGATTTTTCACAACAGATATTGATCCAAAGCAATTTTGTTTCAGTTTATACTAGGGCTGCAAAACGATTAATCGCATTCAAAATAAAAGTTTGTTTACATACTATATGTGTGTGTACTGTTATATATATATATATAAAAATACACACACACGTGACCCTGGACCACAAAACCAGTCTTAAGTCGCTGGGGCACATTTTTAGCAATAGCCAAAAATTATCCATATTTCTTTTATGCCAAAAATCATTAGGATATTAATTAAAGATCATGTTCCATGAAGATATTCAGTGAATTTCTTTCCGTAAATATATCAAAACTTAATTTTTGATTAGTAATATGCATTGCTAAGAACTTCATTTGAACAAATTTAAAGGTGATTTTCTCAGTATTTTTATTTTTTTTTGCACCCTCAGATTCCAGATTTTCAAATAGTTGTATCTCGGCCAAATATTGTTCTATCCTAACAAACCATACATCAATGAAAGCTTATTTATTCAGCTTTCAGTTGATGTAGAAATCTAAATTTCGAAAAATTGACACTTATGACTGGTTTTGTGGTCCAGGGTCACATATATGTATATATTTTAACAAATATTTGTATATATAGTTATTTATATTTATGTATATAAATTTATATTTGTATATAATTTATATTATATATAAATCTATATCTAAATATTTTATATATAAATCTAACATATTTTTCCTTAATATACACGTGTGTATTTATATATACATAATAAATATACACAGTACACACATATATATTATGTAAACATACACTTTTATTTTGAATGCGATTAATTGTGATTATTCATTTTGCAGCCCTAATTTATACAATTCCCCCCCCCCCCATACAGAACCCAGTTTAAAGATTAAGTTAGAGGGTCTTCTGTTTCTTGAGCAGCAAATCAGCATATTAGTACGATTTCTGAAGGATCATGTGACACTGAAGACTGGAGTAATGATGCTGAAAATTCAGCTTTGCCATCACAGGAATAAATTCAGTTTGAAGCTATATTAAAACAGTTTTTATGTAATAATATTTAATAACATTACGGTTTTTAGAGTAATTTTGATCGAATAAATGCAGCCTTAGTGAGCAAAAGAGAAATCTTTCAAACAAAATTCAAATTCCTACTACCCCAAATATTTACCATGACACATTTCCTACAGTATGTCATTCTGAGATTTTGACTGCTTGCTATCTAGTGTAGGATTTCCTGTTTATCAATGTTAGTATGTCATCATAGGGTAGTTTCAGGAAGATCTAAATGAGATCTAAATCATATATATATGAGGTTTTTATTGAGGGTTTTGTGCGTGTTTTTTTCTAAAGGCTTGTATGAATGTGCAGAGCAGGATGGAGTTCAGCCATATACTTCCTTACCCTGCATTTGCATACAACACAAAGATCCAATTATTGCGACATGAAGTGCTCTCATGTGGGGCTAAACCATCCCATTCGTAGGGGTGAAGCTCATCTCCAAGCGCCATTTCCTCTGGACAGAGCTTTAAATTAATACCTCTATTCAGGGCTTTGGTTGTGGGTGAATAATTGAGCATTAGGAGTGGCGTACAGATGGAGCCAGCAGGCCAAACAATACACGGTGGTCTCTATAGGTCCTGTGAACCCGGGCCCAGAGGGGCCACGGAGCAAAGCAGAGGAGGAACAAGCACTGTTTCCAGTGTAAATACCACTTCAAAAGTGTCTGGGTCGACTGCTTACCCGTTGTGAACAGCTGCCCGGCATCCTGTGCTAGTTCGCACACGAATGGTGAACACGGAGAATAAGAAGAAAAAGCAGGCCATACCGAAACAGACTTTATACACAGCTGAATAGCCCACTAGAGTACTGCAGTTCTCCCCCGCATTCAGCTTATTACACATTTCGGTGTAGAAAGGAATCTGGGGAGAGCACAAAACAAAAGAGGAATAAAATTAGATTTTGAGTAACAGAATAGTAACAGTCGCTTCAGGGCAAGGCTAAAGTTAAACTGAATCCAAATGGTGAACACACCCTTTCACGCTGGGTGCCAAAAAAGGAACTTAAACTCAAAAAACACTTTATAATACACACACGTTAAACAGACATTGAAGACATTACTTTCCATCCATTAAGAAGTCCTAGATTTGTTTTGTTTTTTATTATTATTACTTAAAAAAAATACTGGTAACACTTTACGTAAAGCCTTATGTGTAATGCATTATAAAAGTAGTTTAAATGCATTAATTATGCCTTGTAATGCACCTTGTAATGCACTGTAATATCTCATGAATAATTGCAACCACAGTTAATGCATTATAAAACTTATTGATTCATTGTTACACTATGCATTTTAAATTCAGTTAGAATTATTTACGACAAGATATAATGTATTACAATACACATTATGGATCATTATAATACATTACACCCTTTAATAATCCTTTATAATGCAGGCTTTAATCAAGCAAGGACACAATCAATTAATCAGTAAATAATTAATTAAACAGTAAAGATTTTTACATTATTTGAATAAATTATGCTCTTTTGAACTTTCTATTTACCAAAATCCTAAAAATTGTTTTCAACAAGGATAATAATAAGAAATGCTAATAATAATAATAAGAAGAAGAAATGTCGCTGCTGAAAATTCAGCTTTACCATTACATGAATAATATATATATATATATATATATATTAAAAAACATACAAAAACAGTTATTTTAAATTGCAATAATATTTAATAATTTAGCTGCATTTTTAATAAAATTTAGCCTTGGTAGATTCAAAAACATTAAAAAAAAAAAAAAATCATGATACCATCACTGTACCATAATAATAACAACAATAATAATACCACTGATTGTACCATAATAATAATAATAATAATAATAATAATAATAATATGGTACAGTGGTGGTAATCAAACATTAAAACAATGCTACTTTTATATGTACAATGGTAAATAATGATTATAATATGATTATAATATTCAAATTCATTTTACTGAAAACTATAGTATTACCATTGTCTAAAAACATTGCATTACCATTGTTTCTCTTTGTAAGTGTATTAACAAAGCCAGTCAGATTCAAACAAGTATTTATGGTTCTCTTTTGTGGTTTTGAAGAGAAAGCGGGCACAAACTACAGGGCACTGGTCAATTCTTAAAATATATTTAGGTTCCCAACAGTCCACATTATGTAGACCTGCTATAATGCTGGGACGCCCTGCTATTATTATAACATAGACCATCATATAATATAAAGTTATTGAGGTATTCCTCTGTCAGAATTTGCTCTGTCCCCGTGTTGTAACCAGGAAAGACCACACCAGGAGAAGATTTTATGTGCTCTTAAATTTGAAACAACTATTTGTGAAAAACCTTCAACAGCTATAAATCTTTGTGTCTTGGGCACCTGAGTGACAGTTCTTTTGTGTCTCACCGAGAGGCAGCGTTTTTATAACTATGCTGGTCTTTTTTAGCGCCTGGGTTTTTTATACTCATGGCATTTACTCAGTAAGCACTCATTGTGGTGCGGAGAGCAAAAAAAGAGCTCGAGCTCACGTTACACTCCCAGAGCCTTTAAGTGCATTTCAACCGCATTCAGTTACTGTTTTTGTATAATTACAGAAAAACAAAACCCAGCTTCACTGGAAGAGTTATTATACAGTGTGCAACAATTCCTGTGTTAGATGTTATGATGGAGCATTCATACTCTGTCTTACATTCCTGCAATGCTTTGAAGCAGAAGAGTCGTGTAGCTCTTCTTTGTGTTTGTCTGAATAACATGGGCTAGCTGCCTGCAAATAAACCCTTGATCCCTCTATTGACCTTTTCTTTAATGAATGAATGAATGCGTAAATTCTGTTCTTACAAATGCTTCTAATGTCCCTTTGCTTTTAAAAAGATCTGTCCAGGTAGTAGAGGACATAATGCTCTTCTGTTAGGTAACAAAGCATTCATTTATTGAGAAATAAAATAAAACAAAACACTGAAGAAACAGACTTTAGAATGGTGGCCTTGTGTTTAGGAGTCTGTCTTGCAACACAAAAGCCTGAGGATTGAATACAGATTTACTTTTTATTTTTAAAATGTATTACAAAAACCGCAAATGTGTCTCTTTAACTACATGTCTTATGAACAACCACTCAAATGATACAGCTCTAAGATTCACAAACCTTAAGTACACAAAACTTGCTTCATTTCAAGAAAATGTATATATTATAAAAAGCTGTTGTAAATGTGTCTCTTTAACTTGAGTTCTGTAGGTGAGTCTTTAGAAGTTAGAAACATATTACCTGCCCCATTGTGTGTTCATTTACTAATATTTTGACTTAAAAACAGCTTGCCTATGCTTTAACTTAGCAATGAGAGTGTAGTAATCATTTAAATCAGCAGGCCTATTAGTGTTCTGCATATTTTTGCCCCAACAGCACAGACAATTTGAAAGTGTGCTGAAGGAATATTTGTGTTTGACTTGAGCTGGATCGTTTTTTGCAGGAAGGCAGATGCCCAGCAGCAGGTGATGTAATGGGGTGCTGCTGCTGACCTTAGGCCAGATTTAATGGTCTTTGTAAATTAGGGAACTTGATACTGAAAAATGCAAACAGAGAAGCTCTGAACAAACTCACATGTTCTCGAATTGCTGACTCCACAGTGGGGGACATCATGATGACACAGGTCACCGTGACCAACATGAAGAAGAGGGCGTACATGAAGCGTGTGGAGGTGGACTGTTTGATCTTGGGACAGCAGCCGCAGCACAGGGAGCAGGCAGCCGATCCACAGCAGCAGGCCAGCTGCAGAAAAAGCAGATGAGTGAGCGGGACACATGCAAGTGCTTAACGATAACAGTTCACAAACCATTACAATGATTTACACTTAAACAAATGGATTTTAAAGCACATCTGCACATTTAAAAGTATAAAATAAGCCAATTAAAGTGTTACTGTAAACCAGGGCAAAGACAACACAATCTTTTTAAGATTAAGTAATATATACATTTCAGCTGAAATAAACCAATACAAGTCTATAATGTACTGTGAAACTGAACAAATGCATTGAGGGGACTGTGAACGTCTCATTGGTCATCATCCCCTTTAGCAACACAAATCCCTCATTCCTATTGGCTGTAAACAATAGTAGAGCTGGGCTGTTACTATGAGGCAACTTGATTCACATGACGCAAGACACAGACATAACACAAGGCTCCAAGATCAGATTGAGTTTACACAGTATCGGTACAAATGTTTCTAGATGTTTTAGAAAATCCCTTAATCTTTTCTACTATTGTTTGTAGACAAGATTAGGCAGCCAGAGAAGAAAAGAAAAATTTTGTGGGTTGAACTGACAAATAATGATTACATTTTGAGAAGCTATACAAGTACAAAATCATCTAGCCATAAGTTAGCAGTTTTTAATGATTTTTAATTATGGAATTTGATTTGATTTGTCGAAATTAAAATGAAATCTACAAGAATATGTAGATTATGTTAATATGTGTTGTTTTTAAAAAACTGATTTATATACTTTTATATAAATCTGGCATATTTCTGGCATCATTTACTCACCATCATGTTGTTCCAAAGCAGTACAATTTTTTTTCTTCTGCTGAACATGAAAAGAAGATATTTTGAAGAATGCTGATAACCTAACAATTGACGGACACCACTGACCTCCATATTATGGGGGGTACTATGGAATGGGGACCATTAACTGTTTTGTTAAATGTCTTCTTTTGTGTTCAGCAAAACAAAGAAATTCATACAGGGCTGGAACAACTTGAGGATGAGTAAGTGATGACAATTTGCATTTTTGGGTTGACTATCCCTTTAATGGGAAGCTTGAATATTCATGAATTTGACAGTAAACGGCACATCAGAACTATGTAACAAGACAAACAGCGGAGGAATCAAGGGGACGCGTCCCCTCTCCAGACAACAGGTGGTCAGCATGTACGACCCCAACCCATCACAGCACCATGGAGCCCACTCGCTGGTCGACACCCTCTCTCTATCAAACCATCCCCCATCTCCTGCCCCGGAGACAGTTCTCAACCCCCTACAAAGAGCCCTTCTCTAGCCCTCTCCCACAACCAACAGGGGTCTGGGTGAAAGGTGACGGACTACGAGTAAGGCCAATAACCTGGACATTGTTTTCCTTACAATTCAGACTGGGAAATTCTCAAGCTCCTCAGAAGTGTGTGGAGGAGCTCTTTGAAACTACATCTCTAAGTTGGAGGAATGTTGAGTTGTAGCAAACAGATTCTAGGTGTGTAGTTCCGCCGTGTTTACACCCAGCAGAAAAGTCGACCAAAACCAGAAAATAAGGATCTTAAAGCTATTACAGAACTGCTGGATGCTAAAACAGTAACTTTAACTTCCTTTAACAAAAAAACAATAGTAAGCCAGTGAAAGCTGCACAATAAGTTTGGACTGCAGTGACTCAATACTATAGGGAAAATGTTAACTCAACTGGTTAGATTCCAAAATTTTCACGTTTTAGAAGAAATAAGTCCAGAAAAAGTCCACCATAACTCAATGCTGGTTCTCTAGTTCTCTGGTTCTGATTCATGAATTGTTAAATAAAATGAGCATCCATGGAACACATTAATTAAATTGATGGAATTGTCAATAAAATTCTGAATTTTATAGAATGTTACATTTTTATATTATATTTTTTTAAAAATTCATAAAAACGCTTTTGTAGTTCTCTGCTGTATTTTCATTAATTGTCAAATAAAATGAACACAGAAACATTTTCCTGTTAGGAGAGTATATTTTATGAATTAGATATGCTTTTTAATAACACAAATTAATTAATGGAATTGCCAGTAAAATTCAGAATTTCACAGAATTTACATTTTCAAAAAATAAATAAGTAAAAATACATCTATGCGCTATAGATCTTTGCTGTAATGTTATTACTTGTCAAATAAAATAAGCATGGAAACATTTCCCCATTTTAAAGTTTTAGGAACTGAACTGATTCAATATGCATTTTAATTAGTAAAAAGTAGTTATTAAATAATTACACCAGTAAAACAGAGATGTTAAAACACTAGATGACTTGACAAGACGCTTGGCAGCCAAACAAATAGGCTAATTGATTTGAACTCAATTTAAACTGATCCCTGGTGTACGTTACAAATGGCCAAGAACATTAATAGACAAAGTTATCAGATATATTTCACTGAGCTCAAGTACGATTACTGTCGAAACTCAGTAGACAATAAATCCATAGTCTCCATGTCATGAATAGCTGCTTTGTGGATCTGCTAGCCAGGCAATTGTACAGCTGAGGCAAAAATGTATTACTTCACTGTTTGAAGTGTACACAAAAAAGTGCTCTTTTGTCCAGTGCGAAGAGTACCCATAGTAACACTGAAGAGTCAAACCTTCCTGCTAGAATCACACTGCACGACGTTGATGGATGGATGGCGATTGCTTGACAGCTTTTTCAGTTGCAAATACAGAGTAAAGGCTCATAGGACAAGAGTAAACACCCTCTACGATAGTGAAATGGAGGAAGTCAGAGAGAGAAAGAGATGCGTAAAGGCTGTGTGAAATTCACAAGGGTGCGAATGCCTCACTTCTACCCACAAAGTCAACACAGATAGTCCTGCCACAAATGCCTCATTTCAGCTCGCTAGAAGAAAAAACCTCACTAGCTGAGATTCGAGGAACTTGAAAAAGTCTACAAAAGATCAGGATAATGGGATGTGGGGTACACCCATTGTGACATCTTCTTCAGCCCTTTTCATATTTTATGCCGATTCATCAGTCAAAACACTGTAACACACTGGAGACGCTACACATTTAGCAGTTTTCACAAGATCTTACAAACAAAGTTACCTCAAGGCCTGATCAAGAACAGTGTGCCACTGAATTCATTACTATTAGATAATGAAAGATAATGAATAGCCTTCCTGTATTAACAGAACTGCAACAGTAACTTGGAATTCAGACATGAATGTTTTCACAGTGCAATGTTACCAGGCAATAAAACCACCTTTTTTTACAGAATGCATCATCACGGATGATTCATAGGGCAGTCATATATGACTCAAGCCCAGACATCTGACGGAGATATCACAGTTAGATTTCCATAATGTTTCCCAGTAGGACAAGACTAAACAGTCCCATTTGCAAGAGCTGAGAAGCTTTTCACACACTTGAAGACATGTCAGAAAACAAGATTTTGCTTTACATCTTGACAATAATTAGAAGGCTTCTTCAAACTGTTGCTGGATATATCTCAAAGGGACACTCCACCCAAATTTGAAAATTCTCTCTTCATTTATTCACCCTCATGGCATTCCAGTATATGTTTTAGATAAACACAAAACGAGACTTTTCAAAAAATAATCCATCCCTGCAAGCATTACATCTTCATGTTTGAAGTGTGATGTTTATGTCAAGTGTGTTTTTGAAGCACAGTGTTTTAGGTTACTATCCACTTTCATTAATATGAACTCAGAAATTGATTCGGTAACATTTTATTTTATAGTGTTCTTGTTACATGTTACACATATTTACTATAGTAATAACAGTATGTTATATATAATTACATGCTATATCCCTAAACCAAAACATAACCCTAAAGTAGGCTAACATATTAATTAATATTCCATTATACTTAGATGTACAGTTACAGAGACACACTAAAATAAAGTGTAACCATGGATTTTTCTTTTCTAAAAATCTACATTTGTGTTCATGAATTAGTTATAATCATAACTATAATTATGACATTTTTATAACCTTTCTAATTCTATGATTATAGGGAAGTCGTAGCTATAACGATAATGACACAGAGTGCTATAAACAGTAACTTGGAATTTTTGGAATCACTTTCAAAGGTTTTTTGTTTTTTTTTCCAAGCTGATGATCGATAAAAACACTGAATCCAGCTGACTTCAAAGAGCTTCAACATTTAAAGTGGCAGACAAGAGAACTGCAGCTTAAGTGGACATGTTGTTCTGGCCAATGTTGTTTTAGACCCCATTTATATTTACCTCTTTGACAAAAACTGTCAAAACACTCTTCAAAATATCTTCTTATATGTTCTGAAAAGACAAATTTATAAAAACATAAGGGCAAATAAATGATTACAGAGTTTTCTTTTTTGTGTGATCTATCCCTTTAAATGATATGCCAATGGACAACACAGCTAAATTTGACTGTCCTACCTGTATTATGCTACTTTAATTGCTTTGACATTACAACAGCATAAGCATTGTCTTGTGAGGTTGCTTATCTGGATACGGAACCTACAAATGTTAATGAATGCTACTGTCACTGGCATAAAGAGGGAATCAATTACCATCAAAACAGAATCAACAGCTAAACAAAGTGGGGTTATCTAATGATAGCAATTAGTTAACAAACACTGAGACTACATAATGCCAATCCCCCCCGTCTCCACACATTTGTGGGGCCACTGGCTCCTGACAAGCTTAGAGCTAATGAGACAACACTATTGACGCTGAACACTGACTGCAAGCTCTCTTTCCACTGCTAATCTTATGCAAACAAGCAGCCACTCGGATCCAACCAGGAAATGAAAAGACCACCCGCGGACCCCACCACGTACAAAGGGGCTACAAGACGAGTTGGCCCTCAGAGAAATTAGTAAACTGAGAATGTGAAGGAGACAATACACTGTCACTCATTTACCACATCTAGCCCTGAAGTGTTTCCTGGTAGGGTATCCAATATTGTCTGTTTTATTTGGATTTGATCAAATTTGATTCACATGGTTCAGTTAAAAACAAGGACAGATACAGACATATTTGTCCTGACCGGAATGAAATGAGGACAGAAGACAGAACATGGTCAGCCACAGCGATGACATAATTTCCTGACCGTTGGAGCAAGATAAAATACTGGCTAATCCGATAAGTCTGACACCACAGTTGATGGGAAAATACTGTCCTGTAAAGTCAGCGGAAAGCATTAATCTGCTGATAAATGACAACTTAAACCAGCCTAAGATGATTTGCTGGTCTTAGGTGGTTTCTGCTGGTCTCTCAGCCAATCCAAACAGGTGTTTAGCTGGATTCAGGCTGAAAAATGTCCCAAAACCCTCTAAAACTAGCTAACAATTTGACCAGGCTGGGAGACCATCAAAGCATCTTGGGCTGGTTTAATGTGTTTTTTTCCCAGCAGTATTTGTCTAGTGTCTTCACAGTCACAACGGGGTTTAAATGAACAAATAGCTAGTTTTGTTAAATAAAAAGCAGAAATTTATGCAGATATGATTTACTATATTTATGAAATGATGATGTACAGCACATTTACTATTGAGAACTCACAGCTGTAACTGGCACAGAACAAGGCTGACACTACAAACTGCTTTATACTTGAAATTGATAGATACACATTAACAAATAAAACAATCATATACGTTAAAAGAACGGAACTTTTTTATTATTAAACTTTTTCAAAAGCATCAGCATAAAACGCTACAGAAAATCATTTTAAACCGGAGAACCCGAGTGCTCAGCGCGGTTCACGGTTGATGATAAAAGACGGTGATGTTTCTTCATGCCATACAGTCAATGCATCACTCACCTGCGACAAACAACACGGTGCACACATGCTGACAGCGAGGCAAATCCTCCTTACACACACCGATCCAGTTCAATTGTTGAGCTCGTGAGGTTCTGATAACGCGTCCGTGGCTCGAGCGTTCGGTGCTCCCGCGATTCTCCCTGAACGCGCCGCGCGCTCACATTCACAATAGACTGTGACGTGCGCGAGCAGCGGGTCTGTGCGGAAGTCTGTGAGAAGATGGCCTATATATTATAAATCCCAAATCACAGAGCCGTATTGTGTTACAGTGGCGCTTTGTTGTTTATTCACATTCATTACTGATCTTGCATCCGAATCAAATAAAATCATCGACTCATATCACTTCCGCTATCGTCATAATGTGATGGTTTCGAGTTCTCTCGACCACAATGACGACGAAAAACATACACTATATTGCCAAAAGTATTGGGTCGCCCCATTCTAATGAACAGGTTTGACTACTTTAGTAATTTCTATTAGTACAAATCTTAATGTTTAAGCATATAATGATATTCTAGGGAATTGTGTGCTTCTAATTTTATAGCAAAAGTTTGGACAGGACCCTTTTCTATT
>JAFVLL020041209.1:0-34824 GCA_021397915.2 Tor tambroides | reverse complement strand
GTATGCAACTCCATATTTCTCCCTAGGGAGAAGAGACCACCCAGACTTGTTATGGTAAAGGAAAAAGCCCCCCTATATTTTTCCAGATGTTTCTTGTCTGCACATAGCCACGTAGGCGCTTTTTTTACACCGTGGCCTTCGGACATAATGGAAGATTAAACAGACATATTAATGGCAAGATTCACATCGATTATACTTGAACAATTCACATTCTGATCAATAAAACGCTTCGTCAGTACATAGTAGTTAAGGCCACCTAATATAAAGTGTGTCCAATACTTTATTTATGACACCAAACACAAACATGGAACCATCAGAGTACCATTTACCTTGAGCAGCATTTGAGGTAATGCATTAACAAATAACGCATGAAAAAATACAATGTTTTAACATGTTGTTTTTAAATGTAACATATATATATATATATATACACAAATAAATATATGAAACGTCTGATAAGGGATATTATAGTTAGCTAAAAAAAAAACATTAAAAATATGTTCGTTACTTATATAAACTGAAAAAGTAAAATATATAAAAACTTATTGTATTTCAGCCAGTTGCCAAAGAAAACTTCAATTTCATTTTGTTTAACTTGATGTACTAAAAGAATTTAAACTGAAATAAAAATTTATAAAAACTATATAAACATACAAAATAAAAACCTAATAAAAATGCCAAAAACACAACTATATTAACTAAAACCTTCAAATGAAAATGAAAACAAAAAATATAAAAATAAAAACTAATTCAAAATATGAATAATAATAATAAATATTAGTATCTCAATAATACTAAAATAACACTATGGAACTGAAGCAGTATGTTTATGAAAAGAGTTGAGATATACTTCCATTAAAACAAGTGTGCTAATTCAAGGACATCTCTAAGAGGATAACACCTTCTCCATCAATACTATTTTCATAATCTGAAGTATGACACTGAGGATCTTGTGCAACATTCCTTTAAACATGTGTGTAGTCATGAGGTCATTGATACAGGCAGCGGAAGACTCTGTTTGAGTTACTGGAGTTGATGAACCACAGAGAGATGCTCACAGTAGATCAACTCTGTTGCTTTTTGACATTTAAGGGGAGATATCCCAACACCACAGGGGGCTCAAGTAGAAATAATAAAACTTTCCAGGAATATCTCAATAAAATGTTTAAATGAAATTTTACAAGCCTTATCAGAGCGCAATAGCAGCAAATGTAATAAAAAGAGAACAAGCATGTGAAAACTGAGCATACTAAACCTTCTAGAAACTTTTCTTGATTTGGGAGAAAAAATCCGCCTGCACAGCAGGCCAGCAAAGCCACAAACTTAAAGAACCAAAACCTGCAACGAAACAGAAGAAACTGCTGATTTAAGACATAATGAATAAGGAAAACATTTCTCAAGCTGGCCGTCTGGCTTTACAATATAACAATATAAGACATGGGTTTTCAAACAGTTTGAAAACAATAGTAAGAGAATAAAGTAAGTTTAAAAATGAATTCATTGTACTAAAGTTTAAAAGAAACTATAAAAAAGATCTGGAAAATAATATTAATTCAAAATATTTATAATACATTGATTTTTCACAACAGATATTGATCAAAAGCAATTTTGTTTTAATTCATACACTTTTTTTCTTTAAAGAGAACCCAGTTTAAAGATACACTACTGTTCAAAACTTTTGGGTCAGTAAGATTTATTTAATTTTTTAAAGGAATTAATACTTTTATTGAGGAGGAAGGATGCCTTAAATTGATCATTATATTTGCTTATAATGTTACAAAATTTCTATTCATGACAGAATCCTAAAAAAATATGTATCACGGTTTCCACAACAATATTAAGCAGCACAACTGTTTTCAACATTGATAACAATAAGAAATGTTTCTTGAGCAGCAAATCAGCATATTGGAATGATTTCTGAAGGATCATGTGATACTAAAGACTGGAGTAATAACTGCTGAAAATTCAGCTTTGCCATCACAGGAATAAATTCAGTCTGAAGCTATATTAAAACATTTTTTTTTATGTAATAATATTTAAGAAAATTACTGTTTTTAGTGTAATTTTGATTAAATAAATGCAGCCTTAGTGAGCATAAGAGACATCTTTCAAACTAAATGAAAAATCACCTAGATACTACTTGAGCTAGACAATGACGTCTCTGAATTCAATAATGAAACGCCTTTAACTGAAAACTGAGTGTTTAATCTCATTATTATACATTACTTTTTGATACTGTTAAGTGCTTTGACACAATCTGTATTGTTAAAAGCGCTATATAAATAAAGGTGACTTGACTTGACTTGACCACCCCAAATATTTACCATGACACTTTTCCTACAGTACGTCATTCTGAGATTTTGACAGCTTGCTATCTAGTATAGGATTTCCTGTTTATCCATGTTAGTATGTCATCCTAGGGTAGTTTCAGGAAGATCTAAATGAGGTTTTTATTGAGGATTTTGGGCCTGTTTTTTCTAAAGGCTTGTATGAATGTGCAGAGCAGGATGGAGCTGCAAACAACACTGAGTTCAGTCATATACTTCCTTACCCTGAATTTGCATACAACACAAAGATCCAATTATTGCGACATGAAGTGCTCTCATGTGGGGCTAAACCATCCCATTCGTAGGGGTAAAGCTCGTCTCCAAGCGCCATTTCCTCTGGACAGAGCTTTAAATGAATACCTCTATTCAGGGCTTTGGTTGTGGGTGAATAATGGAGCATTAGGAGGGGCGTACAGATGGAGGCAGCAGGCCAAACAATACACGGTGGTCCCTATAGGTCCTGTGAACCTGGGCCCAGAGGGGCCACTGAGCAAAGCAGAGGAGGAACAAGCACTGTTTCCAGTGTAAATACCACTTCAAAAGTGTCTGGGTCAAGCGCTTACCCATTGTGAACAGCTGCCCGGCATCCTGTGCTGGTTCGCACACGAATGGTGAATACAGAGAAGAAGAAGAAAAAGCAGGCCATGCCGAAACAGACTTTATACACGGCTGAATAGCCCACTAGAGTACTGCAGTTCTCCCCCGCATTCAGCTTATTACACATTTCGGTGTAGAAAGGAATCTGGGGAGAGCACAAAACAAAAGAGGAATAAAATTACATTTTGAGTAACAGAATAGTTACAGCCGCTTCAGGGCAAGGCTAAAGTTAAACTGAATCCAAACTTTCATGCTGGGCGCCAAAAGAGAGATTTAAACTCAAGAAACACCTTATAAATACACACACCTTAAACAGACATTGGATCATTTAAGAACATTACTTTCCATCCATTAACAAGTCCTAGATTTATTTATTATTTTTAATACTGGTAACACTTAACTTAAAGCCTTTATGTGTAATGCATTATAAAAGTAGCTTTAATGCATTAATTATGCCTTGTAATGCACCTTATAATGCAAGCTCATGAATAATTGTAATCACAGTTAATACATTAAAACCTGTATCGATTCATTCTTACACTATGCATTTTAAATTCGGTTATAATTATTTACAACAAGATATAATGTATTACAACACACATTATGAATAAATATAATGCATTACACCCTTTAAAAACCCTTTATAATGCATTATTCATAAAGGCTTTAATCTGTATTTTCTTTCTATTTATCAAAATCCTAAAAATTGTTTTCATCATGGATAATAAGAAGAAATGTTTCTTGAGCAGCAAATCAGCATATTAGAATGATTTCTAAAGGATCATGTGACACTGAAGACTGGAGTAATGGCTGCTGAAAAGTCAGCTTCACAGGAATA
The DNA here is from genome assembly GCA_021397915.2 of Tor tambroides. NCBI lineage: Eukaryota > Metazoa > Chordata > Actinopteri > Cypriniformes > Cyprinidae > Tor > Tor tambroides. The sequence continues at coordinate 31,062 of JAFVLL020041209.1, read as the reverse complement.
AACTACATTTTAAAATATTAATAAAATATTTATATTCAAAACAAACAAAAAAAACAGATATTTTAAATTGAAATAACATTTAACAATTTTGCTGTGTTTTTATTAAATAAATATAGCCTTGGTAAATTCAAACATTTTTAAAAAATCATGATACCATCACTGTACCATAATAATAAAGATATGGCACAGTGGTGGTAATCAAACAGTAATACAATGCTACTTTTATATATATACAATGGTAAAGTGGTATTATAATATTCAAATTCATTGTACTGAAAACTACAGTATTACCATTGTACATGTCTAAAAACATGGTATTACCATGGTTTCTCTTTGTAAGTGTATTAACAAAGCCAGTCAGATTCAAACAAGTATTTATGGTTCTCTTTTGTGGTTTTGAAGAGAAAGCGGGCACAAACTACAGGGCACTGGTCAATTCTTAAAATATATTTAGGTTCCCGACAGTGAACATTATACAGATCTGCTATAATGCTGGAAGGCCCTGCTATTATTATAACATGGACCATAATATAATATAAAGTTACTGAGGTGTTCCTCTGTCAGAATTAAAACTATTTGTGGAAAAACCTTCAACAGCTGTAAATCTTTGTGTCTTGGGCACCTGAGTGACAGTTCTTTTGTGCCTCTCTGAGAGGCAGCATTTTTATAACTATGCTGGTCTTTTTTAGTGTCTGGGTTTTTTATACTCGTGGCATTTACTCAGTAGGCACTCATTGTGGTGCTGAGAGCAAAAAAAAAGCTTGAGCTCACGTTACACACCCAGAGCCTTTAAATGCATTTCGACTTCATTCAGTTACTGTTTTTGTATACTTACAGAAAAACAAAACCCAGCTTCACTGAAAGAGTTATTATACAGTATGTAACAATTCCTGTGTTAGATGTTATGATGAAGCATTCATACTCTTACATTCCTGCAATGCTTTGAAGCAGAAGAGTCATGTAGCTCTTCTTTGTGTTTGTCTGAATAACACGGGCTAGCTGCCTGCAAATAAACCCCTGATCCCTCTATTGACCTTTTATTTAATGAATGAATGCATAAATTCTGTCTTTACAAATGCTTCAAATGTCCCTTTGCTTTTAAAAAAATCTGTCCAGGTAGTAGAGGACAATGTTCTTCTGTTAGGTAACGAAGCATTCATTTATTGAGAAAAAAATAATACAATAAAATAAAAACACTGAAGAAACAGACTTTAGAATTGTTGCTTATAGTGTTTAGGAATCTGTCTTGCAACACAAAAGCCTGAGGTTTGAATACAGATTTACTTTTTATTTTTAAAATGTATTATAAAAACAGCAAATGTGTCTCTTTAACTACATGTCTTATGAACAACTACTCAAGTTTCACAAACCTCAAGTATACAAAACTTGCTTCATTTCAAGAAAAGGTAAAAAGCTGTTGCAAATGTCTCTTTAACTGTGAATTAAGGTGAATCAAATGGTGATTCAGTCTTTTCTGACCTTTTCAATATTTTTCTATAAAGTTGCTGACTGATTCAAACCAACAACTTCTGGATGGTAAGCCTTTTTGAAAGATTATTTTGAACACAAATGGCTGATAAAAGCAGTGCTATTTTCATTATTAAAAACATGTCTGTTAATTAATCAAAATCAACTTTTTTTAAATAAAATAGACTGAAATAAAACATGAAAGAAACCTAAATGTACGAAATACTAAAACTACAGAAACTAACAAAAAATTCATAAAACGATATAGATTTATATTACATGTAAAACCAAAAACTAATAAAAATGACAAAAACACAACAAAATTAATGAAAAAAACCCCCATTAAAATTAAAATGGAAAATATATTAAAAATACTTTAAATATTAACTAAAACTATAATAGTAATGATATTAAAATAACACTTCATAAAAGTAATTTGCTTGTGAATCTGACTCTACTGGTCATGGCATGTAAGTGTTTTTACAACAAGATATGTTTTTTGCCATTATTCCACCACAACAAAATTCAAACTGCAAAATTCTAAAATTTTATTTATAAAAATAAAAATTCTTTTCCCGCCTCTAACTTACGGCCTCAGTTGAGACAGAAGTTGACATGTCAGGCCCACACAGAATCTGCACCCACAGACCTCTGCTAAAAATACCACAGATTTCCACATTTTCAATGTCTCTCATTCACAAAGTTAGAACCATATTACCTGGCCCATTGTGTGTTCATTTATTAATATTCAGGCTCATAAAAAAACTTTCCTATGCTTTCAGTTAGCAATAAAAGTGTAGTAATCTGAACTCTGATTAACCCATTTAAATCTGTACTAGTGTTCTGCCTATTTTTGCCCCGAAACAGCACAGACAATAAGAAAGTGTGTGTTTGACTTGAGCTGGAACTTTTCTTTGCAGGAAGGCAGGTGCCCTGCAGCAAGTGATGTAACAAAGTACTGCTGACCTAAGGCCAGATTTAATGGTCTTTGTAAATTAGGGAACCTGATACTAAAAAACGCAAACGGAGAAGCTCTGAACAAACTCACATGTTCTCGCATTGCTGTCTCCACAGTGGGGGACATCATAATGACACAGGTCACCGTGACCAACATGAAGAAGAGGGCGTACATGCAGCGTGTGGAGGTGGACTGTTTGATCTTGGGACAGCAGCCGCAGCACAGGGAGCAGGCAGCCGATCCACAGCAGCAGGCCAGCTGCAGAAAAACAGCACATGAGTGAGCGGGACACATGTAAGTGCTTAACAATAACAGTTCACAAACCATTACAATGATTTACAATTAAACTAATGGATTTTAAAGCACATCTGCATATTTAAAAGTATCAAATAAGCCAGCTAAAGTGTTACTGTAAACCAAGGGCAAACACAACACAATCTTTTTTAGATTAAGTAATATATACATTTCAGTTGAAATAAACCAATACAAGTCTATAATGTACTGTGAAACTGAACAAATGCATTGGGGGGGGGGGGGGGGGGGGCAGTTAAAAAATTTTTGGTCGTCATTCCCTTTAGCAACACAAATGCCTCATTCCTATTGGCTGTAAGCAATAGTTGAGCAGGGCTGTTACTATGAGGCAACTTGATTCACATGACGCAAGACACAGACATAACATGAGGCTCCGAGATCAGATTGAGTAGATATAGCATCAGTACAAATGTTTCTAGACATTTCAGAAAATCCCTTAATCTTGTCTTCTAATATTTGTAGACAGGGTTATGCAACCAGAGAAGAAAAGAAAAAGGAATGGTTAATTATCATCCTTTTATATTTCAAGGATGTTGTAAATACATGTTACAAAACTAATATGTGACCCTGGACCACAAAACCAGTCATAAGTAGCATGGGTATATTTGTAGTAATAGCCAAAAAAACATTGTATGGGTCAAAATTATCCTATTATTCTATTATTATAATAATAGGATATTAAGGATATTAAGTAAAGATCATGTTCCATGAAGATATTTTGTAAATTTACCATACCATAAATATATCAAAACTTATTTTTTGGTTAGTAATATGCATTGCTACGAACTTCATTTGGACAACTTTAAAGGCAATTTTCTCAATATTTTCATTTTTTGCACCCTCAGAATCCAGATTTTCAAATATGGTCCTATCCTAACAAACCACACATCAATGGAAAGCTTATTTATTCAGCTTTCAGATGATGGATAAATCTCAATTTCAAAAAATTGACCCTTATGACTGGTTTTGTGGTCCAAGGTCAAATATAAGTTTAAAATGTTCTTAGAATATATATTTAGATTATTAATCAAACAGTTCACATCATTACCAATATGTAAGCTACATCTTAAACATCTTAGTTAACAAATTTATAATCTATTTATAATTTATATTCTAAATTATTAACGCATTTATATCATATTGTGTTATCATACAATATATTTATTATTATTATTATTGTTATTATTATTATTATAGGTTTTGATGTGAGAGTTAATGTGTTGTTTTCCAAAAACACACACTAATTTATGAACCTTCATATACTTATAAATGGATAGTTTACCCAGAAATGAATATTCTGTCATTTACTCACCTTCATGTTATTCGAAGCCTGTATGAATTTCTTTCTTCTGTTGAACATAAAAAGATATTTTGAACAATGTTGATAACCAAACAATTGATGGACCCCTCTGACCTACATAAAAATACTATGGAAGTCAATGGGGGCCATCAACTGTTTAGTTACACATATTCTAAAATATCTTCTTTTGTGTTCAGCAAAACAAGGAAATTCATACAGGTTTGGAACAACTTGAGGGTGAGTAAGTGATGACAATTTTCATTTTTGGGTGAATTATCTCTTTAATGGGATCATTAATTTCAACAACCTAAAAAATAAGAAATCATTATGCTGATGATCCTCTGATTATCTTCTAGAAGCTTAAATGTTCATGAATTTGACAGTAAACAGCACATCAGAGCTATGTAACAAGACAGACAGCAGAGAAATCGGGAGGATGCATCCCCCTCTCCAGACAACAGGTGGTCAGCATGTATGACCCCAACCCATCACAGCCCCATTCCTCCACAGCACCACGGCGTCCCAACACTGGTCGAGTAGGACTGCACTCTACAACTTCTTGCAAACAAACCATCCCCCATCTCCTGCCCTGCAGACAGTTCTCAACCCCCTACAAAGAGCCCTTCTCAAACCCTTTCCCGCAACCAGCAGGGGGGTCTGGGTGAAAGGTGACGGACGACGAGTAAGGACAATAACCTGGACATTGTTTTCCTAACAATTCAGACTGGGAAATTCTCAAGCTCCTCAGAAGTGGGTGGAGGAGATCTTTGAAACTACATCGAAAAGTTGGAAGAACGTTGTTGTTGTTTTGTAGCAAACAGATTCTGTAGTTCCTCTGTGTTTACACCCAGCAGAAAAGTCAACCATAACCACAAAATAAGGATCTTAAAGCTCTTACAGAACTGCTGGCTCCTAAAACAGTAACTTTTACTTCCTTTAATGAAAAAACAATAGTAAGCCAGTAAAAGCTGCACAATAAGTTTGGACTGCAGTGACTCAATACTGAGGAAGAATGAACTGGTTAGATTCCAAAATTAGAAGCAAAACACAGAATTTCACATTTTGGAAGAAATAAGTCCAGAAAAAAATGACCATAACATAATTAAAAATGCTGCTTCCGTAGTTTCATAAATCGCCAAATAAAATGAGCATGAATGGAACACTTTGAAATTTGGAAAGTATGTTTTATAATTAAGTTCATTAGATTTGCTTTTTTAATTAATAAAATTAAATTAATGGAATAGTCAGTGAAATTCTGAATTTTATAGAATGTTACATTTTCAAATAATAATTAAAAAAAAATCATAACATGGTTATTGTAGTTCTCTGATGTAGTTTCACTAATTGTCAAATAAAATGATGAACACAGAAACATTTTCCTGTTAGGAGAGTATATTGTATGAATTAGACTGATTAGATATGCTTTTTAATTAATACAACTCAATTAATGAAACTGCCAGTAAAATTCAGAATTTCATAGAATTTACATTTTCAAAAAGAATCTTAAAAATCCACCATAATGCTACCCTAGTTCTTTGCTGTAATTTTATTTATTGTCAAATAAAATAAACATGTAAACATTTCCCCGTTTTAAAGTTTTAGGAATTCATATTCATTTTAATTACTAAAATTTAATTATTAAATAATTATACCATTAAAACAGACCCCAGATGTTAAAACAAGACGACTTGATAAGACACTCGGCAGTCAAACAAATAATCGAACGCAGTTTAAACTGATCTCTGGTGTATGTTACAAATGCCCAAGAACATTAATAGACAAAGTTAGCTGATATATTTCACTGAGCTCAAGTATGATTACTGTCGAATCTCAGCAGACAATAAATCTATAGTCTCTATGTCATGAATAGCTGCTTTGTGGATCTGCTAGCCAGGCAATTGTACAGCTGAGGCAAAAATGTATTACTTCACTGTTTGAAGTGTACACAAAAAAGTGCTCTTTTGTCCAGTGCGAGAGTACCCATAGTAACACTGAAGAGTCGAACCTTTCTGCTAGAATCACACTGCACAACATTGATGGATGGATGGCGATTGCTTGACAGCTTTTTCAGTTGCAAATACAGAGTAACCCAAAGGCTCATGGGACAAGAGTAAACACCCTCTACGATGGTGAAATGGAGGAAGTCAGAGAGAGAAAGAGATGTGTAAAGGCTGTGTGAAATTCACAAGGGTGAGAATGCCTCACTTTCTACCCACAGATAGTCCTACCACAAATGCCTCATTTCATTTCGCTAGAAGAAAAAAAACTCACTAGCTGAGATTTGAGAAACTTGGAAATGTCTACAAAAAGTCCACAGGATAATGGGATGTGGGGTACACACATGTGGTGACGTCTTCTTCAGCCGTTTTTATATTTCATGTCGATTCACCAGTCAAAACACACTAGTAGCACACTGGAGATGCTACATGTTTTTGCAGTTTTCACATGGGTGTTTAGACAAATAAGATCTTACAAACAAAGTAATCTCAAGGCTTGATCAAGAACAGTGTGCCACTGAATTTATTGCTATCAGACAACAAAAGATAATGAATACCCTTCCTGTATTAACAGATCTGCAACAGTAACTTGGAATTCAGTCTTGAATGTTTTCACAGTGAAATGTTACTAGGCAATAAAACCACCTTTTTTACAGAATGCATCATCACAAGATGATTCATAGGACAATCATATATGACTCAAGCCCAGACATCTGATGGAGATATCACAGTTAGATTTCCATAATGTTTCCCAGTAGGACAAGACTAAAAAGTCCAATTTGCAAGAGCTGAGAAGCTTTTCACACACTTGAACAGAAAACATGCCACAAAAAAAGATATTTTGCTTTACATCTTGACAATAATTAGAAGGCTTTTTCAAACTGCGGCTGGATGTCTCAAAGGGATACTCCACCCAAATTTGAACATTCTCTCTTCATTTACTCATCCTCTAGATGTATATGACTTTGGATAAAGACAAAACAAGATTTTAAAAAAAGCAAAAAACATCCCTGTGAGTCCATATGATGCAAATGGATAATTTCCCAAAAGCTGATGCTTCAGCCCATTCGACAATAAAATTTTAGAAAAATACTAATACTTCAAACTTTTAAAACTATAAAAAATTGGGTAACACTTTATTTTCAGGTGACCTTGTTACACGTTACATGTACTTATTATTATAATAACAATAAATTATGCATAATTACTAGGGGTGGCACGGTTCAACTTTTTCACGGTTCGGTTTGTATCACGATATTAGAGTCACGGTTTCGGTACGGTTCGGTATGTTTAGGGAAAAACTATACTGTCAGTGTCAAATAAAAATAAAGAAAATAAGAATAATCTATTTAACTACAAGCAACAGCATAAATAAATACAATAGAGTAAAGATACAAATAAAATAAAGTGATTTTTCAGGGTTTTCTTTTTTTTTAGGGAGGTCTATAGCGTTACTTTTTATGTACAGAAATTGAATAAAGTAATCAAATGTAAAACAGCACTGCATATTTGACTGTATAAATTAAAGATGAATCTTTATTAAAGTTACAAAAGCGATTCAATCAAGAGCAGTGAGTGATTTCTTTGTTGTTGCTGTTTGATTAATATTAAGAAAGTGATCCAGTGCACTGATACTGTACGTTCAGCCGGCTATATCTGCTATATATGATACTTACTAAGACCGGCATTTTGGCATAATTTTTGTGTGAATTTGTCCATTCAAACACAATACTTCAGAGAGAGCTTAATATTTGCGTGCGTTCTGAGGTGCGGGTTTGAGCGCTTCTGATGAGCGCACGCACAAATCTTCTCACTGCGCGCGCGAGCTCGCATTCTCTGGCTCTTAAATGTTTAAACTGGCAAACCTTACATGACTTTAGTTTAAACACAGATATCAACGTGTGCTGTTCAGGTCTCACCTGTGTGCGCGCGCGCGCTATCAGCACCCGGGTGATGACGGAATAAATGCTCATAATCCAGCATACGGCACTCGCATTGAACAAGAGTGAATGGTTTGTCCACTTTTTTTTTTCATCGCTGTTGTTGTAATGTACTGGGAAGCCAGAATTCGCATCCATCAACAGAAGCATACATTAGCCGAACCCTGTTTTTTTTTTTTTACGTGTTACCATATTGCATATTGCAGATGCGTTGTCAGATTTAAGTTGAACCGCGGTCCTAGCGCGTGCCGAACCGTGTGTGGAGAACCGTACGGTTCGGTTTTTTTCCGCGAACCGTGCCACCCCTAATAATTACATGCAAGTAATCCTAAAACAAACACTAATCCTAATCCTAACCATATAGTAAGTACATGTTGTTAATTAATATTACTCAGTACATAATGTATAATTACACTGTAACAAGGACACCTTGAAATAAAGTGTAACCAAAAAATGTTTATGGCCAAATGTCATACACATGCTCAAGAGAGTGCGTGAAGCATTACATCTTCATGTCGCAAAGTACGATGTTTAAGCGTGTTTTTGAAGTGTCAACTTTTGGGTTACTTCATTAATATGGACTTAATAACATGAAATAACCCTAAACCAAAACATAACCTTATAGTAAGGAGGCTAACATGTTTAATTAATATTTCTCAGTACTTATATATACAGTTACAAAGTGACAGGGACACCGTAAAATAAAGTGTAACCATGGATTTTTCTTTTCTAAAAATCTTCATTTGTGTTCATGAATTAGTTATAATCATAACTATAATTAATCACATTTTAACATTCTTTCTAATTCTATGAGAATAGGGAAGTCACAGCTATAATGATATTGACACAGAGTGCTATAAACAGTAACTTGGAATTTTTGTTGGAATCACTTTCAGAATGTTTTTTTCCAGCTGATGATCGATAAAAACACTGAATACAGCTGAGTTCATAGAGCTCCAACATTTAAAGCGGCAGACAACAGAACTGCAGCTTAGTGTGGACGACGTGTTGTTGTGGCCAATGTTGTTTTGGACCCAGTTACATTCACCTCTTTGACAAAAAACAGTCAAAACACTCTTCAAAATATCTTCTTATGTGTTCTAAAATGAAAATCAGTAATACAAATGTATAAATGCATAAGGGCAAGTAAAAGATTACAGAGTTTTCTTTTTTGTGTGATCTATCCTTTAAATTATATGCCAACACAACACAGCTAAATTTGACTGTCCTACCTGTGTTATGCCACTTTAATTGCTTTGATATTAGAACAGTACAAGCGTTTTCTTGTGAGATTGCTTATTTGGATACAGAACCTACAAATTTTAATAAATGCTACTGTCGCTGTATTCCCAAAGAGGGAATCAATTACTGTCAAACCGGAATCAACAGTTAAACAAAGCGGGTTATCTAATGATAGCAATTAGTTAACAAACACTGAGAGTACATAATGCCAATCCCCCCCCGTCTCCACACATTTGTGGGGCCACTGGCTCCTGACAAGCTTAGCACTAATGAGACAACACTATTGACGCTGAACACTGACTGCAAGCTCTCTCTTTCCACTGCTAATCTTATGCAAACAAGCAGCCACATGGATCCAACCAGGAAATGAAAAGACCACCCGCGGACCCCACCACGTACAAAGGGGCTACAAGACGAGTTGGCCCTCAGAGAAATTAGTAGACTGAGAATGTGAAGGAGACAATACACTGTCACTCATTTATCATCACATCTAGGCCTGAAGTGTTTCCTGGTGGGGTGTCCTGTATTGTCTGTTTTATTTGGATTTGATCAAATTTGATTCATTTGTCCTGACCGGAATGAAATGAGGACAGAAGGCGGAACATGGTCAGTCATAGTGATGACATAATTTCCTGACTTGTTGGAGCAAGATAAAATACTGGCTAAAACGGTAAGTCTGACACCACAGTTGATGGAAAAATACTGTCCTGTAAAGTCTGCAGAAAGCACTAGCCTGCTGATAAAAGACAACTTAAAACAGCCTAAGATGGTTTGCTGGTCTTGGGAGGTTTATGTTGGTCTCTCAGCCAATCCAGGTGTTTAGCTGGATTCAGGCTGAAAAACCCTCTAAAACTAGCTAACAGTTTGACCAGGCTGAGACCATCAAAACATCTTGGGCTGGTTTTAGATGGGGTTTTTTTTGTTTTTTTTTTTGTTCTTCAGCAGTAACAGTTATATTGTCTAGTGTCTTTATACTCACTACGGGTTTTAAATGAACAAATAGCTAGTTTTGTTAAATGAAAAACAAATTTATGCGGATATGCTTTACTATATTCTTGAAATGATGATGTACAGCGCATTTACTATTGAGAACTCACAGCTGTTAACTGACACTGAACAAACAGGGTGACACTAAAAACTGCTTTTATACTTGAAATTGATAGACACTTATTAACAAATACAACAATCATATACGTTAAAGGAACGGAACTTTTATTATTAAACTTTTTCTAAAGCATCAGCATAAAACGCTACAGAAAATCATTTTAAATAGGAGAAACCCAGTGCTCCGCGCGGTTCACGATTCATGATAAAATACGGTGATGTTTCTACGTGCCGTAGAGTCGATGCATCACTCACCTGAGACAAACAACACGGTGCACACATGCTGACGGCGAGGCAAATCCTCTTTTACACACACTGATCCAGTTCAAATATTCAGCTCGTAAGACACTAAATAACGCGACAGTGGCTCGTGTGTTCTGAGCTCTCGCGCTCCCGCGATCTGCCCTGCACGCGCGCCGCTGCTCACAATAGGCTGTGACGTGTGCGAGCGGTCCAGGTCTGTCTGTGAGAAGATGGCCTATATAAATCTGAAATCACAGAGCCCTGTTGGGTTACAGTGGCGCTTTGTTGTTTATTCACATTCAGTATCGATCTTGCATCCAAATCAAATAAAATCATCAACGCAAATCACTTCCGCTATCGTCATAATGTGATGGTTTCGAGTTCCCTCGACCACAATGACAGCGAAAAACATATCATTTAGAGCTCTGTTATAGCCCGACCGCGCTAAATCTTACTAGCGGACAGGAACAGATTTATATTATATATTTGTTATTCCAAGTCGGATATCTTTGTTTCAGTTCATGTCAAAAATGTGGTTCTACTTGTTTTGTTTACATGTATACTGGCTATTGGGTGGGGGTTTGGGTTGAATTTGCTCATACAATTGTTCTCCAGTTGGCTGACACTGACAGCATTCCTTCTGTGTTTGACACATCTGTAAAGTATGCGAGTTGCAGAAAACATCAGTTTTCAACTGTAAGCGATGACTAGGTTGAATAAACTACCTGTATGTCGGGACAGAAAGTATTTATGTAATGCTAATGACGATGAAATGATCTGTTTATTGAAATTCTGTCTGTAAACATTACACTCTCAACATATCACAAAGCGTTGGTGAAGTGCAGCCGGCCAAACTCAACTGGAAGAGAGAAGTTACAGACAGAGCTGTGACTACAGCACCTCCTTCAGGACTACAGATGCGGTTTCAAACAAGCCAAACTGCCTTAGATGCTTTATGATGATAATAAGAATAATAATAATAATAATTAAGTTTGGAAATAAAGATTAACCAGGGTTTCAGTAAATTAAGCACACAAAATCCTTACAAACAAATCAAACTGCTTTAAATGCAGTTGCCAGCAGCCATATCACCCTGTAGCCCAAGACTGGTTGCCTACTGAAGCTAAGCAGGGTTGAGCCTGGTCAGTACCTGGGTGGGAGACCTCCTGGGAAAAACTAGGTTGCTGCTGGAAGAGGTGTTAGTGAGACCAGCAGGGGGTGGATCCTAATTGAGGTCCTGACTCTCTGTGGTCATTAAAAATCCCAGGATGTCCTTCGAAAAAGAGTAGGGGTGTTACCCCGGCATCCTGGCCAAATTTACCCATTGGCCTCCTAATCATCCCCATACACTGATTGGCTTCATCACTCTGTCTCCTCTCCACCAGTAAACTGGTGTGTGGTGGGCGTTCTGGCGTATTATGGCTGCCGTCGCATCATCCAGGTGGATGCTGCACACTGGTGGTGGTTGAGGAGATTCCCCCCTTGTATGTAAAGCGCTTTGAGTGCCAAGAAAAGCGCTATATAAATGTAACAAATTATTATTAAATGCTTTATGATGATGATGATGATGATAATGATAATAATAATAACAATAATAATTAATAAAGTTTGGAAATAAAGATTAACCAGGATTTCAGGAAATTAACCACACAAAATCCTTACAAGCATTACTTATTAAAATATAGCGTGATTATAATTAAAAATATTACATTTTTTTAGCTATTATTAAAATCACATTAAAAACTCAGAGATAGCAAACTGTATATGATTTGTAAATGCTAAAAAAATATTACTGAATATGCTAGTGACAAATGTGGGTGATGTGCACAATTAAAACAGACACGACAGGCAAAACTACATTTTTCTATAATTTAATTTCCTGAAGTACATAAAAAAATAATTGAAAAAATAATTCAACTAATGACACATAAATATGTTAATTCCGTAACTCTGTTAAATGTGCTATTGAACAGCACATTTGCCATTCATGCAGGACCACAGCAGCACCAGAGGAAGAAAACAGCATCCAAATCACTCAGAAAACCAGTTTCTTTTTAAGGGTACCTGAGAAATGGAATAGAAAAAAAACATTTAGATTTCAAATTTCAATACCAGTTCCATTATATACTATCCTTATCTAGTACACATAAAAATCACCACTGAAATTGTTAAAGACCCCCTGTGGTGAAAATCTAGTTTTTAATGTTGTTTACATGTTTACATCTGGTAGAATGCATCAAGTCAAACCAAATTCACCATTGCACAGCATTAAACAACACTGATAGCTATCGGATGCATTTATCTAGTGTTTTTGCATGTTTTCTTCACCCTGTTCAATACTGTCACGTTTTCTCTTGATTCCAATCAACAGGTTTTCTTTCTCTTTCAGGACTTCTGTTGAGGAGTTTGGTCTGGGAAGCTGAGGCCCTGGGGTTGGTCCTGGTCTATTGCTGAAATACCTCATCTTCAAAGCCTAGAATGAGAATATCCATTTATTCAGACCCTCTCTAATGTAGATTAGCTTTAAGCATTAAGATTAAGTTGAATAAACTGCAACCCAGTTACTAGCACCTGTGACGCTGTAGTGCGTGTGCAGGGGTTAAAGGTGAATAATCCCTTCAGGAGCTCCAGGAGGTCATCGCCAGCTGCGCTGAAGATGTGCTCCAACGGAGTGCCAGGAAATAGCTTAAATGACACATAGTCCGGAAGACTGGACATCCCCTTAAACAACAACCAGCACAAATCACTAATTCTACCTCATATACACTACCGCTCAAAAGTTTTAGATCAGTAAGACTTGTAATGTTTTTTAAAGAAGTCTCTTATGCTCATCAAGGCTGCATTTATTTGATCAAAAATACTGAAAAAAACCTCCAGTAATCTTTCAAAATGTTATTACAATATAAAATAACGACTTCAATTTTAATATACTTTAAAATATACTCTAAAGTGTCACGTGATCCTTCAGAAATCATTCTAATATGCTGATTTATTATTAGAATTATCAATGTTGGCAACAGTTGTGCTGCCAAATATGTTTTTGGAAACTGCGATAATTTTTTCAGGATTCTTTGATGAATAAAAAGCTAAAAAGAACAGCATTTATTCAAAATATAAATCTTTTCTAACAATATAAATCTTTGCTATCACTTCTTATCAATTTAACACATCATTGCTGAATAAAAGGTTTAATTTCTTTCAAAAAAAAAAAGAATAAAAATTTACTGACCCCAAACCTTTGAACGGTAGTGTATATTGTTAGAAAAGATTTCTGTTATAAATAAATGCTCTTCTTTTTAACCTTTTATTCATCAAAGAATCCTGAAAAAAAGTATCACAGGTTCCAAAAAAATATTAAGCAGCACAACAGATTCCAGCACTGATAATAAATCAGCATATTAGAATGATTTCTGAAGGATCACGTGACACTTTAGACAACAGTAATGGCTGATGGAAATTCAGCTTTGCATAACAGAAATAAATTATACTTTAAAGTATATTAAAATAGGAACCTTTATTTTATATTGTTTTTTTTCTGTATTTTTGATCAAATAAATGCAGCCTTGATGAGCATAAGAGACTTCTTTAAAAAACATTACAAGTCTTACTGATCTAAAACTTTTGAATGGTAGTGTACATACAAATATTTCTTAAATGAAGAAAAAAACGAAGGCTTTGAGAAATACGCAAATGAAGCTAAAGTATAATTCTCTCAATTACAAATAAGTTTAGAAATAACTCACAGGCCATGTCTCCTCTGTTGGTGTTCCCAAAGCTTCAAATATCTTTGTCAGCTGGTCTAAGTCTGAATCTCCAGCTAAAAATGGCACCTGGCAAAAGAGCAAAATGGCACAAGAACAAACAATTCTTAAAATACTTGGTAATAGTTTAATCAATATGAAAACTTGTTTCTGCAATAGAATTAAAATTAAAAAGATAATTGCTAGTTAACACTGCTATATGAGTTTTTCTAATACAATATTTTTTCCCCTATTTTATAAAGTGTTTTTTTTTTTTGCTATTGGGGCAAATGGGGACACAAAAATTGTATTTGTTGTAGTTTCTGTTCACCACTATAGAAGTTTACCCATGATAGCTTTCACTTCTGAGAACCCTAGAAATGTGAAAAGGGTCTAAAGGTATTCAGAGGAGCCAAATGGTTTTACAAACACTGGATAAAGTCAGATACTCACTCTGAGTAAAAGCTCAGCAAGAATGCAGCCAACTGCCCACATGTCCACACCTACACCGTACATCCTGGCACCGAAGAGCAGCTCTGGTGCACGATACCATCTGAGAAGTACCCACACAACATGAAAAATGAAACAACAGCATAGTAAAGAAGATCCAAGTACTATTGTAAAAGGTCATCTCAGAATTATCAGAGACTTCTACCTACCTTGTAACAACTTGATGTGTATACACTCGGTTTGGGCTTCCAAATGCTTTGGCTAAGCCAAAATCAGCCAGCTTCAGGACTCCATTTTCATCCAGCAGCAAATTATTGGGTTTCAAATCCTAAAAAAAGAAACAATAATAATGACTGGAAATGTCACTTTGCGTCAGGAATTTTCTGGGAATAAGTCAAGTACTGTTTACTAAGACTGTATTTACAGTATTCATATCATTATCAATATTGACAGTTGTGCCACTTAATATTTGTGTGTTTTCAGGATTCTTTGGTGGATAAAAAGTTCAAAAGACAAGTTTATTTGAAACTGAAATCATCTGTAACATGTAAATGACTTGCGCTCAATTTAATGCATCCTTGTTGAATAAAAATGATCAGATTCTTTAAAATATATACTTTTACAGACAACAAACTTATAAACAATAGCGTACGTAATTAAAAACACATGGAGCCTCACCCTGTGCAGGATCCAGTGATTGTGCATGTATTCCAGACCCTGTAACGTCATTAGGATGTATGCCTTTATATTGGCTGGTGTCAATACAAGACTGGTGTCCTTTATAATAACCTGAAACAGACCATAATACAACTACTTATTTATATAAATTGTTTTAATAGCAGTTAGGAGGGATAAATATCATGCTTATATTGTGTTGGTGTGGACTTTTATTGCTTGATCTACTGTAGCTCTTCTTGGTTTCGCTCTGTGATAGGTTTGACGTTGAAGTTACTAAGATAAACAATAAGTGTTCAAGTGCATTGTTGTCACCTCAAGATCTGTCTCCATGAAGTCAAAGACAAGACTGATGTTAGATTTGTGTCCAAAAGCATCCAGGAGCTGAGATAGAAAACAAGATCATTGATATCAGTATTAGCACATAATCAACAACAGTGCACCAAAGTTTTATATGAATATAGACATGACTTACACCAATAATGTTTGGATGACTGAGCTCTTGCAACAACTTAATCTCTCGAAGGGCTGTTCTGTTGATGCCTGGATAGAACAGAATATATAGTGTAAGACTCAAATTAAACTGACTAATCAAAAAAAGTTATAATCAAAGATTAAGACATATTCAATGCGTACCATCTTTGGCTTCTGTTCTGTGTCCCACTTTTATCTGCAAACAAGAAATTCACCTTTTAACATGAAGGTACTTAGGAATGATAAAAACTAAATCTAAATATTCTACTACCCAATGCAAAATACTAAAACATGAGAATTTGATAAAAAGTGATGGTTTTAAATAAGTGTTAACTGAAGTGTATTACCTTTTTGATAGCAACAATAGTGTTTGTGGTTTTGTCTGTTGCCTTGTACACAGTTGCAAATTGCAAAATAATAGTACAATGCATTAACGGCACTATACATTAATAAAATTTACAATTATTATGCACCTGCACGAGCTGCTGCAGCTACACACTAAAAATTACAAGCTGCTCTGTTAAACCGAACAGCAACACCTCAGAAATATCAAAGTTATGTCGTTTACCTGTCCTTCACCTAGAAAGTCTAGCTTTTCATAGCGCTTCGCTCTGGACTTCACATCTAATGCCATGTTATCAACTGCAAAACTGTTCTTTGTGAAGTCACACTTCCTTCCGTATTAAAGAGCATTTTAATACTTCCGAGACAAATAAAAGTCCCATAGGTGGAAATGGACTTGATACAGATATGTATTATTAAATTGCATGGGAATTGATGCTGCACAATTCTTTCATCATATTTGAATAATATAATATTATTTTAAAATTATTCAGTAATGTGGAAACAATTTTATCGATTTTTAATCATTTGATTATTTTTTTAATCATCAAACAAATAAATAAAATGTTAGCCTTTTTTATAACGCAGTTTTGTGACTAATATATAAAAAAAATGGTGATAACAAGACAAGGATTTTAGGGTCGTGCCAGTTACTGGGGGGACTAAAATATTTACTAGCTGTGAGCTGCAATGAAAAAATATCTGTGAGAGCTCAGACGTGCATGCAAAATTTCTAAAATATTTAAGAAATATTACATTGCAGGAGATTTATCATTTTATTCAAATTTATATATTGTAGTTTATTTTAAATAATTAAAGGCATTTTGCAGCTCCCTTGGAAGATTATTGAGGGCCCCGTCCCTCAATTATTATAATCACTGACGAATTGTTTCATAAACAAATCCTTAATTATAAATCAAATTGTCTTGCTTGACTTCGTGATTCATTTTAAACAGCTGCTTTCATCATTTAATCACAAATCGATGTCATGCCATAGTGACATTAATAGATCAATCTATCAATTGATTCCTGCAGAGGGCGCTGTTGTCAATGAAAAACAACAACAACAACAAAAACTCGAGCTTGTCTTTTCTTTTGCACTACATGCATTTTCATAAACGGCTCTAGTTACTAAACACTGACAAACTGGTATCCAGTTTAAAACATAATCTAACCTAAGTCATGTCCATTATGGGCAAATATCAAGTCAAATGAAGTCATGTTTCCCCTTTCTCTGTATTATTTTTTCTCACAGTGTATATGTAGAAAGGGGAAAATTTACATATTAGAAACAAATTCTGCTGATTCTCAATATATTTTGTATAAAGAGCAGATTATAATTCAGAAAAAAAATACTGGTGATTCTAATGAGGATATGCTCTTCTATTTTTGTACATTTATTAAAATGTTCTGTCTTCCAAATTAAGACACAGACAGACTCAACATTGTGAAAAACTAGATTTTAGTTCACAGTGAATAATCAACCAGCATGTGACTGCATTGCTATTCTTTCAAAAACATAATCCCCCTTATACCTTTTTGTTCGACTTGTTTACTGTACGCCTTCTATCGCCATCAGAAGTTTCCCATCTCAACAGGAAGTGGTTAGCACAAGCTCTGTTCTTATGAAGACGCCCACTTCCTCTGACTTTGATAAACACATCTGTGGTTTTGTGCACTAACCCCATCAGATATATTTTCTTAACTGTTGCTAAACCCAATGTCCCCAAATTACAGAATGATTTCTGGCGGGTTTATAATGGAAATTGCATCCAATATAGTGAAGAAGTGAGTTTTTGATCAGTGGGAAGTAAATCTTATAGTGTTAAGTAGTAAATGTTTTTAAATTATAGTTAGTAATTTGCTTGAGAATCATCAGTGACTCATTTTGTATCAGTTGTATCAGACTGGCCTCATTTGAAATGAGAGATGCAGCACATTTGTTTGATTTAGTGCTCTGAAACTAAATATCTGGAACAAAACAAAAAAATCATTGGAATCAAATAAGTTTTTACACACATTTATTTAAATTTACACACATTTACTGAAAGCAGCAATGAACAAAATACTCAGGAGGATCTCGGGCTTAAACTACATTTGGATTTTCATTCCTAAACTTAAACTACATTTGGGCTTAAACTAAACCTTGGATTTTAATTCAGTGGGCTTAGTTTTTAATACAGTTTAAAGTTGTAATTGTTCTGTTTTAAGCCAGCTTTCCTTTTATTAAATCAATTTCAATTTTATCTTCCTCTTAATTTTTAATTATGCTCTATGAACTTCTTAATTTGCTTCTTCAAATTTTTTTTTTATTATTATTATTATTTTTACGGTTTTGTTTGACAGAAAGATCTTAACACTTGTTGGCCTCAAAAACAAATGTTTTTTCCCTGTCTAAGCACACCTAGGTCAAGTGTCCATTGTCAACACAGTGTCATGTTTCAGTAATCGTCTTCTCTGTGCAGCGTATGATTTTTCATTGCACAGCTTCTAGATTTACTAGTGAGCAGTCAGAAACTACAATGGTGTTGAGTAAATAGGAGAACGAGAATCATCATCCTCAGTCTGGACAGTCATTCTGAAGAACAGGTGAGCAAGATAATTGTGAAACTGTAAATGAAACCTTTAAAAGGTTTTTAAGATGTATTGTCATGAGCTGATATTGACTAGGTATTTTTTGCAATTCAAATATCGTTAGCGAAACTATAATTAACAAGTCAATTCTGAAAATGAAATTTTGTGAACTGGTTCATGCCCAAGCTCTCCAAGAAATATACTTAGAAACTTCTTTAGAAGGTTAAAAATACACAATTCTCAAAAGTATAAAAAATTTCACAATTATATGAAGATAGCCTTTCCGATATCTAGTTATACTTCAACATTTCAGCAATGTAAAGCCACAATTGTTGCAATGAATTCTGCAGCTGACAGCTGTTGCTTCTTGAGACTCTGCATGTAACATGTCTGCTCAAGTGCTGTGGTAGAACTTATACTAAAACCACATATTAGTGTGAGAAACAAACAGCACATCAAAACCTCTCACCTATCGGCCTCTTCACAGATCTGAGAAAAATAACTCAACATTCACTCTCACTTGCTGTCTTTACATTATATACTCTTTCTAAATGTTCCAGGCCTGAGACAGGAATATAAATATCTAGGTCACAATATAATTTCCATGATCTGTTATTAAACTCAGTAGTCCATGCACATCCCACAAACCTCTAAACTCCTTTACATGTGGTATCCATGGCAACTTTTTTCCCACTAGAAAAATCATTGAACCTCTTTGACTAATCGGCAGCGTCATTGATTTTCAAGGTTGCCCAATGAGAACTATTTACTAACACAGTCGAGACATTGATTGGCCGTCAAGGGAGCAGATGCTGACCTCTATATTGAAGAGGTCTCAGAGTGTCATTACATTCTCTCTCAATCAATACACAGCTCAGATATAAACACCCATCCTGTCTAAAGGCCAAACGAGGTGAATAATGTGCTATGCTTTCTTTAAATCAAATATAGTCTGAGTATTTGCTACTATTTGCATTTTTTATGTGAGTTAACAAGCTGTTCGACCCAAACCATGCCAAATGAAAAGCATATATCAGTCTGCCAGTTTGATAGTCACTCTGAGAGAGAAGAATAAAATAAAAGGGTGTATGTAAGCTGCTTTATCCATACCAATTTGGACTGCATGATATGTAATGATTTTGCTGACTGATTATAAAGATTAATAAGTTATAATGTGCTAAATGGATGGATATTGAAAATCAATAAAGTCTTTAATTACACATAATGAAGCCAACAATGAATATGTCAAGGACACAAACATGTTTATGTGATAGTATAGTGGATATAAAATACTGATTTAACAGAAAAAAACATAAAAAAATAAATAAATGTAAAATAAATGTAAATAAATACATACATACATGTTTTGCACTACAAATAAATCAAGTGTTCAAAAATAAAATAAAATAAAATAATATTTTACAGTACACTCAAAAATAAAACTACATGAATATACACATTTTGAGCTACAAGAAAACAGAAAAAGATAAATAATTATTAAACTTGTGCTACAAATAAATAAAATAGCTAACTAAAGTATTTTTGTACTACAAGCAAACAGATAAAAAACAAATGAATAAATGTTTTGAGCTACAGGCATGCATAAAAAATAAATAAGCAAATATACATATTTTGAGCCAACAGACACAATAATTAATATATTTTGCACTACAAATAAATAAATATTTTGTGCTACAAGCAAACAGACAAACAAAAACAAAAAATAAATAAATAAACAATCATACATATTTTGAGCTACAAGCAAAAATGACAAAATAACTCAAAAAATAATAATTAACCAAATAAATAAATAAATATTTTACGGTACACTCAAAAAGAACAATAAATGAATATATACATTATGAGCTACAAAAAAAAAAAAAACCAGAAGAAAAATAATATTCAACTTTTTTTGCACTACAAATAAATAAAATAACTGACCAAAGTATTTTTGCACTACAAGCAAACAGATAAAAAACGAATAAATGTTTTGCGCTACAGGCAAACATAAAAAATAAATATACATATTTTGAGCCAACAGACAAAGTAATTAATACATTTTTGCACTACAAATAAATATTTTATGCTACAAAAAAGCAAAGCAAACAAATAAACAAACAAATAAATAAATAAATACACAAATACAAATACACATATTTGGAGCTACAAGCAACAACTAGAAAATAATTAGAAAAATAATAATAATTAACAAATAAATTAGTGTGCTACAAATAAACTAAATAAACAAATAAATAAATTTTTGCACTACAGGTAAATAAATAAATAAATAAATAAATAAATGTTTGTTTTATGTTGCGCGCTACAGGTAGGGGGCGCTGGAGGGCAAGTGGCAGGGCCAGTCAGAGCATTTGCTGAGAGCAGAGCACCCCGATCATTATCAAAAACTACTGCGGGAGTCCAGCAAGAGTCACATCACACTCGCTTAAGTCCGATCAAACACGTCCAGAAACCGGAACGCCAGAGTCTGCATATCCCTGGATATTTGCCCTGCACGACCGCTCGGCTCCGGTGTGCCATCTAACGCAGGACTTTGGATATTATTAAGGATCGTAAGAGCAGGTTTGTTTTCTCCGCAGTGGGAAGGCTCGATCCACCCCCGAGTCTGATGATTTGAGAGGGAAGCAATGCAGCGCTGTGACTGTACACCATATTCCTGCTTCAGTCCACATTTCATCTGAATCTGCAGACGCACTCCACTGATCGATCGCAAATCGACCGCTCTTCATTTATCTTTTTCCTTTCTGAAAAGAAATCTCACCCGAGATTGCAACTGACGCCATTTTAAAGCGATAAAAACGCCTTTTGCTTGAGTTTGAGGGATTGTAAAGTGCTTGTCATAATCTAGTGGATGGATTTACTCTCGTAGACTTCAGCAGCAGCAGCAGCTCCAGAAATGGGTGAGTTTTTACCTCTGAGCTCCTTTAGCCACCATTTCATCATGCCATTTTTTAAATCATATTACCATTTGATTACTTACCGCTGTAATTGAACTGAAATGAGTAAACTGATTGGGTTTTGGATTAGTGAAGCACTTAAAAACTGCAGAGCTCCATTTTAACCACAAGAAAAAAGTGGACTATCGCCAGTCTGCCTTATTTATACGGAATACTCTAGAATGTTTGTTTAATCTGACCTAAAGCAGCAAAATCTACATATCTATCAATATTTATGGCAATCATTGATGAGGAACAGTTCCATAGACTACAAAAGGTGAATGTTTATCTAACTCACCCTGAAGGACAGCAGCGTTTGCGACACTGAGGGAGTACCTGTGCTGTATGATCTGATAGATATAGCGGTATATTCAAACGAAGAGGCATTATTCAGAGTAATTTACTGTAATCGTGGCCATGCATCAGTTTCCCGCTGATAGAGAGTAGGCGTGTGTTTGCACTGTCAAGCGCCTATAGTAATTTCCACTATAAGCCGCCGTGTAGGCTTGCTTTCCATGTCAGTTGTGTTCTTACTCATTACAGACTGCATGTGTCACAAAACCTAGCGAGCTGTCTATCTTGACAGCGTTCGTGGGCACTTGAACGTCGTGTGCTGCCTACAAATGCTGTTAAGTAGGTGTCTCGCTAGGTTTTGAGACACATCAGCGTTTTGTCTGTGATGGGTAGCGATGATGAAACTGTTGACCTAAGTGTTTGGTTTCATATCTGATCTGTCATAGTCAAGTTAATCTTTGCTGACATTTACCAAGATCAGATATTATTCAGAACGAGAATTTCAGTAATTATTAATATTCTCCATAAATAGCCTATCAGATCTTAGATTAGTATCATGCCCCTCATTTGATTGACTGAAATCTGTGCCTAATTGCAGAAAGGGGAGGAGCTATGACAAGGTGATCTGAGTGGTTTTCTCAGCATCTTTGGATTGAAACGTTCTCCAGGGGAACCTAAAGCCACCGTGAAATAAAAATTCACAATTCTTATATATTTTTAATGGAATATTGCACTGGTTTTTGAAAACAAATACATTTTTTTTTTCTCTTTTGAGAAACTTTTTCATGGATATATGTCTCAATAGGAAAGAAAAGACTATCACAACTTCCATTTCATGCCAACTATAATTTTGACGCAACTTGTCAAACACAACTTCTAGGAGGCCGATACCATTTGAGAATGCAAGACAAGTGATATGCTTTGAATATCATGCCTTAAAGGGATAAATCACCCCCCCAAAAAACAATTTTTTGTCTATACAATGGAAGTCAATGGTAACCAAAATTGTTTGTTTACCAACATTATTCAAAATATTGTCCACAGAAAATTTATCCACAGAAGCAAGAAAGTTTTACAGGTTTGGAATGGCATGTGAGTGCATGAATGATAACAGAATGGGTCAACTGTTTGAATTTGATCTGTTCTGTTACAACAAATTTCATAATAATTTATGATGTATTGTTGCTTAAAAGAGGCAAGCTCTTAATATTTATGCCGTGGCTAGCACAAATATTGAAGTTCTGAAGAGGAAAATGAACGCAGATCTGGCATTTAGCCTAATTCGAGGGAAATCAATGCTTTGGTTGCATCAGAGTTTGGTCAGAAGCACTGGATAAACCTTTATCCTGACTGAGACCTTATGAAATACTTGAATTGAATTGATGGTGTACGGTCAGAAATGGAGGCTTTGTAGAATTATGGAGTTCTGGGACAATATAAAATCTTGATTTGAGTGCTGTGGTTCTGACTAAGACTGTATCACTGTGTAGTTGTTTCAGAATGGAAGAGGAACTGTTAGTAAGTCTTCATCATTTCATAGAAAGCCAATGGAAAAACCCAGGTCAGATGAGGAGACTGAACACGTTTATCAAAACACAAACGCATTTACTTATGGAGCGCTTGCCCACAAAAAGATTCCAGAAAACCTATTGTATCCATATGCAGAGTATACGATTACACAAAAGAACCACAGTATTTGAGCAAAGGATAAATCCAAAGTGATGTTTATGTGTGTGAATGGAGCTCCCTCTGTTCCTGGCTATGGCTAGTTGCACTGGAGGACAGCCAAGTCCTGACAGGAGACAAAGGAAAGAGGGAGATATCCAAGGACATATCTAATTTTTGGCAGCTGTTCCAAACCAAATATCAGAACAAGAACACCTTTTGGCAGCAAGCTACAGAGGGAGGAGGGCTGTTTAATTTATTTTTTTTTCTTTTGACTGCAGCCATTTTGTTTTTGCTGCGGTCGAAATTCCGATCTCTCCTCAGTTTAAAATTTACATTTTGGCAGAAATCCGTTTGCTTTTGTCATCGAAGAAAACAAGACAAGGACAGCAGGGTTTTTTTTTTTTTGTGAATTCAAGTGGGATTGGCTGCACATTTGAAAACTTTGCTGCAGAAGGACGGTAGCAGATCTGTTTCACTTACTCGTGATAGCCGGCACCAGGGATTGTGTTGATGGATATCTCTCCAGCATTGTCAGTAATCTAATTCAAAGCGTCAATCAGTCAGACTTTGATTTATGCTTGATCCTTAAATTTGATAAAATCCTGTAAACCTTATCTATTAATATAGTAAAGGAAATGGTTATTTGAATCTGTTTATCTGTGCACTGATGCAGTTGTGATTTGAACCACACAGTGGTAAACACTGACCTTCGGTTTGCTGTTGCTAAGCAAGTAAAATCACAAAAGGGCAAAAGATCACACTTAAACAGCAGCTCTCATCTGAAGTAGGGTATGAAAAACTGCAGAATCCAATAACATTGAATGCCTCTAAATTGACATTTATTACTGTTCACACGCAGGCAAGCTTTACACAGCATCTCTTAGGAATAAGCAGGTGATTTCTGTGAACCATGTGATTTTCAGTAAAATATGCTCATGAAGTAATTGGATATCATTCTTAGGGAATGGAATGAAGTGCTAAGCATTTTTATTTGCCATTATTTCATCTGAAAATGAAAATTGTCATCGTTTTCTCACCCTAATGTCATTCCAAACCTGTATGACTTTAGTTCATCTTTCGAAACACAAATTAAGATGTTTTTAATAAAATCTGAGTGATTTCTATCCCTCCATTAAAAGTCTATTCCACCAAAAACTTTGATGCCTCAAAAGGTTCATAAAGACATTGTAAAAGTAATCCATATCTTTTAAAAATGAATAATTGCTTTATGTGATGAACAGATATAATTTAATTCCAAGGAGGGACAAAAAGCATGAGAGAATAACTTCATGTCTGGTGAAAGTTGTAGAGGTTTGGAACAACATGAGGGTGAGTAAATAATGACATAACTTTTATTTTTAGGTGAACTGTCCCTTTAAAGTTGCAGTCCGTAACTTTTGGCACTCTAGCGGTTAATAAACAGAACTGCGTGTGTCTTGCAGAAGAACATTGTAGCTGGAGCTACTTCTCTCTGTTTATGTCTATGACAAATCACGCAGGTACCGTGCGACTCCGCAGCAGTTCCACCAGTGCCAGTCTGAAATAGTCCGAATATAAACACTTATTATAGGTGTACCGTAGTGATTCAGAATAAGCCAAATACACGGTTTGGAAAATGGATTCATGATGTACTCGCTTATTATATTAATTTTGTACATTTTGAACACAAAAAAGTTACGGACTGCAGCTTTAAATAAATTGTTAATTTTCAGAGTAACATAATTAGAAATGGCAGACATTGCAAATCAGAACTGAGGCAGACCCTTCTCACAGTCACCTGATAAAAGAAAAGCTTTATTTGAAAGTTAAAAAATATTGTTAACTAACATTTACACATGAAGTGAACAGTTTCACTGTGGTACTGTGATCTCTTTAGTTAATATAATCTCCACTACAACCTTAATTATGTAGCTAAATTAAATGACATTGTATTAGTGCTGTTAAATGATTAATCGTGATTAATCGCATCCAAAATAAAAGTTTTTGTTTACATAATATATATTTGTGTACTGTGTATATTTATTATGTATATATAAATACACACTCATACAGTATATATTTTGAAAATATTTACATGTATTTACATGTATATTTTTATATTTACATCATTTATATTATATATAAATGTATTTAATATACAAATATAACATATTTTTCTTAAATATATACATGCATGTGTTTGTATTTATATATACATAATAAATATACACAGTACACAAATATATATTATGTAAACAAAAACTTTTATTTTGGATGCGATTAATCGCGATTAATCGTTTAACAGCACTACATTGTATTCTTTAAATTAAATGTAAATCAGATTTTTTGGGGTAATTTCCATTAAATTTCATCTACAACTACAACACGCAGATCCTCATAGACTTACATTGGAAAGGTGCAAACTGGTGAAAATGGTGAACGTCAGCAGTTACTAATGTAGGACTGTTTTGTTGTTTTCAAGGCGGCGGTCACTTGAGTCGTGTTTTGCCCACAGTCTCCTGCCAATAAAAACAGTGCTCTGTGTAGTTACCAACAACAAAGTGTGCAAGTATACAGTATATTTGTTTAATTAACTTTTTTGCGGCTTAGTAATTACACAAGACAGCTGTGATTTCAGTTCAGTTTAGTTTGCAGGCCTACTTGTATCTGTTGTTTCTTTTTGAGGTGATTGGATTTTAAAGATCATTTCTGCCATGCCCCTCATGTCACTTCAGCACCTTTTCTCGTTAGTGTTGTCTGTTGTGACAGCACACCCATTCAAGAAACCAGATTTCCTCACTGGCCTTGAAATTAAGATCATGGTCAGCTTGTTTCACTGTGTGACTGCATCAGGTCAAGGCACTGGAAAAGAAAGCATGATTTTTAGACAGCAGACACATTTGGTTTAATTCGGGTTCAATCCTGGCAACCTTATGCGACCGGTGAGTGTTTATTTACGTCCCACCACTGTTGTAGAATATACTTTGCGTAGCCTCCCAGAGCTACGCCACATAGAGTGTGTAATTCAGCCATGTCATGACAATTGATGTCTTGAACAAATGTGGCCAGGATTGTGAAGTTTCCTTTCATTTGTAGAACTGCAGGGCATGTGTCAGCCGTGCCACTTCTGAGGGGCCTATTGATGTTAGCCCTAGTAGACGCCTTATTTGATTTCACACAAACGAAAATCAGCCTGTGAGGGAGAATTACAGTCCGTTCAATATGGTGTGCTGCTGTGTACATGGGTGTTCAATCGTTCAAGCTGACAAAACACTAAAAATATGTCTTGCCAAAAAGATTCCAGTTGATAGAAATTACATTGAATGGACCGTACCTCTGTCCCTCACAGTCCCCCATAGCACCATGGGAAATATAACTGACAAGTGTTTCTTGTCAATACAGTTAGGCTGGGAGGTATTTCCAGTATTTACGATATATATATAGCAATACTGTAAATATTGCAATGATTTTACTGCGCTTTTTATTTGGTCATTAAAGTTGCAACGAAAAGGAAGTAGTGATAGATATTTTCTTCCTTATCGTGATGTACATCTGAGTGTAATGGATTATGAAAAAAGAAAAAATGAAAGATCTTGATTGTAGAGGGGTGGGATTTAAAGGCATAGTTCACCCAAAAATGACAATTCTGTCATTATTTAAACACCCTAAAGTTGTTCCAAACCTGTATGAGTTTCTTTCTTCTGTTGAACACAAAAGAAGGTATTTTGAAGAATGTTGGTAACCAAACAGTTGATGGTAGCCACTGACTTCCATATAGCATGGAAAAAAAAATTAATATAGAAGTAAATTGCTAAAGGCAACTGTTTGTTTACCAGCATTCTTCAAAATATCTTTTTTTGTTCAGCAGAAGAAAGAAACTCGTACTGGTTTGGAACAAGTAGAGGGTGAGTAAATCATGTTAAAATGTAGGCAATTTTTTGGTGAACTATCCCTTTAAGCAGACTAAATGATTGGAGAAGTTCATACGTCACCAAAGAGAAGTCTGACGCTTTCACCAAAACATCCATTTATGACATTTTGATGAAAAAAATTGCAAGGTGAATTACATGTATGAAGGAAATCACAATAAGAGCTCCCATGCTTAATATTGAATAAGACCTTATGGAACAATTATTGTAAACAATTTAGAATTAAAGTATGTTTATTATTTCAAAGGAGTTTAAATTGTAAAGGCATCCCTTTGGTATTTTATCAAAAAGATGATAATACAGCTACTTAGAGTTTCCTCTGTGTTTACCAGACAGGATCTCAACAAATTGTGAGCACAGTTGTTTGGCTAGGCTATTTGTGAGTCTACCTCAAGCCCGCTTACTGTTCATGACCTTAAAAGGGACTGGGACAGAGAGGAATCCTCTCACCACAGCAGACAGTCTTCACACCCGACTACAGATTGTGTCAGTTCAAAAAAAGTCCTTAGAGCACAGGCTTTGAAAGAAGCCAAGAACATACATCTCGCTTCTTAACAATATAGACTGTCATATTAAAACCAGCGATCAACAGTAAGGTTTTTTTTTTAGGAGTTTAGGTTTTAAGCTGTAAAAATGTATGAAATTCAGTGACATCACAACACTGGCCTGACAGGGTAATTGGCAGTTCTTTCATCCGTAACCCAGGTCAGCTGATTATCCTTTCTGTTAAGCCCTGATTACAGTTTCATTGTGAGCTTTTCAGTAACTTATTAAAACGCCAGGCATTTGATTGAATTTTCTGCATTATGTCATCATTAACCCAGTTGAGCTGATTTTGTTGAGCTGATTTAGAAGAATTCGTTCAGATAATTGCCCCCCGATGTTCTGATCATCTTAATTGAGATGCATCAGAAAAGAGGGCAGATCAGTATGTAAAGCCCCTTGAGTATGAGCGTCTGAATATATCCCCCCCTCTGAGTCTGCCACAGGCAGCGCTGCTGACACAGAACTGCTTAATGTGTTGTAGTTACCCACGGTCTGCCCGGGGCATATTTGTGATAATAATAAACCTGTTTATGAGCCGACTGTTTTCTTACACAATTAGTGTGCAGTTAGCGTGCACACTCTGCCAGACAGAGCTTTCTGTTACATAAACTGGGTCTTAGGGTTTAGTATTGTGTAAGGGGCATTATGTTTGTGAGTGTATGGATTACACTTATACAACCAGGAAACACACTGATTATTGACTGGGCTCTTGAACAACCATATTTACTTGTGAATCTTTGTGTGTACATACAGAAAAACACTCCTGTTTGTAAACAGAAAACATTAACGTCATCGGTTTAGTCCATATTGTGTAGATATTTTTGACTAAAGTAGTGCTAGTGACTTGTTTTGATTGGTTGTAGCTTGCTAGGTTGTTCTAGGTATTTTCTTGGTGGTTTCTAATTGGACACTTGCAGTAAAGAAAATTAATTGCACACCACACCTCACAAACCCAATTTAAGGCATTATTAATGTCAGTAGCCCAAAGGGGTGTGATGAATTGCGCAAAGTTTAATATTTAGGGAATGAATTTGGTTGTCACTACCCAAAATAACCAAAACGAAGAATGCCTGTTTCTGCTTCCAGAGTAAAAAATAAACAAGTAATTGTGAAATAGTTTAAAGTTTAAAATAAGAACAGTCAAACTGTGAAATATTGAGACGATTATATTACAAAATATAATAGATATGGAGTTGCAATTACGTGCAAGTACGGAGACGTACTTGAGAGGTGAGGAGCTCTGTGTAACTACATTTCGACAAAACAGTTCGAGTCGAGCTTTATTGTCATTCCGCTACATGTGGGGACGTACAGTGGAACGAAATGTCGTGTCTCGCAGGACCACGGTGCTACTTAAACTTAATATAAACAAACAACACAAGAGTAAGAACAATTTTTCAAAACCTATAAATAACTAACTTACTGAAAGCTGTAATCTAACTATACATTTACTATAAATAGACTATACATACACATAACCTAAAACAAACTATACAAGTACTTTACATAATAGCTGTGCATGATATTGTGCAAAAGGGGTATTTGAGGTTAAGAAGCAAATAGTGCAATTATGATTTGTGTTGCATTCACAAGTGAACATTTGTTAAGTCCTTATTAAGTTCTTGTAACATGGAGTGTTCAAATCTGCATATAAGGAAGTTCAAATAGCACGGTTGCATCAACATATGCGTTTTTGTATCAGTTTTGCATTTGTCAACGCTATCGGGTAGGTTTAGGGTTGGGTTTGGTGTAGGGCATATTTCCAGCACGATAGAGCATTAATTTTTAGCGACGGTCACTGGATATTTGAATTCTGAACCGCCGCAATATGTACCTGAAGCAACTTAATAAAAACACAGCAATACGTACCTATATCAATGTAGTAAAAATGTGCCAGGGTTTACGTCTTGAACCCGTGTTTTAGCACCACTCGGTGGACATTTCTCTTTGAAACTAAGGCGAAACGTGCAGTAAGGTACGTAAAAACGGTCTCGCTAAAAAGTGCACCCACGTACGTTTATGCCATGAGACCAGGTTGGTATAAATTCATGGTTATTAGGGTCACACTTTATTTTAGGTCCAATTCTCACTATTCACAAACCATTAACTAGGCCTTTTGCCTCAGTAAACTCCTAATTTGCTGCTTATTAATAGTTAGTAAGGTAGTTATTAAGTTTAGTTATTGGGTTGGATTAGGGATGCAGAATATGTGCTTTATAAGTACTAAAACAGCTAGTATCTTATTAATAGGCATGCTAATAAGCAACTAGTTAATAGTGAGCATTGGTCCCTATACTAATGTGTTACCATTATTAGAAATAAGAGTCATAATTATTAGAAATAAAGTCACTATTATGCGAAATGAAGTGCCTATTGTGAGAGACACATTTCACAATTTTAAGTGAAATGTAGTCACAATTACAATAAATATAGTCCCAATTGTAAGATACTGTATAAAGTCATGGTTATGAAAAATAAAGCCACTGTTATGTGAAAAAAGTGACAGTTATGAAATATGCATTCTCAACTGTAAGAAATAAAGTTGCAATTAAGTGAAACGTAGTCACAGTTACAAGAAATACAGTCAAAAATGTAAGATACTGTGTTAATTCAACTCATAACTACAAGTAATGAAGGCACAGTTTAGTTACCCTTTTATGTTTTTCACATATTGAACCATGTTTGTGCAGAACAGGATTAAGCCCTTAAATAAGGAATGACAACCATTTTTAGCTGCAGCGTGTATGTGGTCACTGTGGTGTTGCGTCATGTTATTTTAGTCTGTTTGCCAAATAGCTAGAACACCCAAGATGCATTGGGACACTATTCAGAGGTATAGACAAGTAAGATATAAACAACTGGGTTTCATTGAGG
>JAFVLL020041207.1:20000-23591 GCA_021397915.2 Tor tambroides | reverse complement strand
TTAAATTTTATTGTGTTTTAAATGAGTAAAAAATTCTTACTGACAAATAGGCAAAACCTAGGATAGTGGACAATTTTAAAAATGTAAAATTACAACTAATTAGTATCTGGGGTGAAAGTAATTAGTCTTTTAATATGTCATAAATTGATTTTTGTTGTAAATATGCCTGACAAGACTGTTACACTGAATGATATTTTAGTCTTCTGTAAATCAGGGAAAAATGTATGAGATTTATTTTGTGCTCAGAAAAACAAAAACAAAATTGTAATTGAATTAAACAGAAAACTTTTAAAAAAAAATTTGAGAAAAACAACAATTAAAGCAGTATTACACTTATTGTTTTTATGCTTAAACCCTTTTTCGTCTTTGACCCATATACATAGCCATGTTGTTTTAGCTCAGAAAACAGCTGGGAGAAGGATGTCTTTTTTGTTTAAGATGTTGTAAATAATATTTGATGTGTGTTTATCAAAGTCACCGCGTGTGGTATGTTGGTTGTGAAACTGTTAACTTCAGAGACAGGATTATGGTTTTATTCCCACAGAATTGACTTTCCATGTTTAACGGGAAGCGGAAAGTTTTTCCCGGGAAATCTTTTCTGTCAGAATTACGAGGGCCATTAAACGGCTGACATAAATTACTCTGAATGAATTATCCATCCACAGCTTTACATGCTTTGTGATGGTTACAGTTTATTAATATTAATAAAAATATCGATTTACATTGTTATTTTATTCATTCGTTGTCATATTCTGTTGTCATATTTTGTGTTCTAATGCTTGCAACAATTAGACAAACATTTTGTCACACACAGAGGTTCATATCTTCATTATTCATAGAGAAAGTGTGGATCGGTTTGTCTGACAGAGAGAACGATGGCAACATGTTAAGTGTACCAACTCTACTTTGTATGACTCTTTTTACCTTTGTTGTGATTAATAAAAAATCTGATACATGTTATTCAGGTTTTGGATCAAAGGTGAGCTGAATAACCAAGGTGGAAATGAGGACTGTAGGCTATTGAACTGGCTGTTGAACCTTCAGATACTGAACAACTGGAGTGATCTGCCATGCTCTGATAAGAGAAAAAGGATTTGTGGGAAATAGTGTTCATCATGTCTTTTGTTTTTAATTGCATTATTTTATTGAATCCATTATGATTGTTTCTGATTGAGGTCTTTTAAAACAGTCTCCTACTTTCATGATATCAAATGCATTTGATGATTTTCTGTAGCATTATACATACAAAGTGTAAAGTGTGCCCATATTCACCCTATACTCTGATACTGGTATCTGAATAAAATGATCAATAATCATTATCATAGTAAACCAGTAGGCAGCTGAATTTGTCCGCACACTGCAAATAAAGACCAAAAAAAACTTATAGCAAAAATCCAATTATTTATTTTCCATATGCAAAAGTGACAAAAGTGCAAAATGTATTAAAAACAGACCAGAGAGCAGACATTTCAGCCTATGCTTTCTTCAATGCTCATGAGGCAAAAAAGCAACACTACACTTACATAGACACAATTGCAAATTGTTGACAGCTGATCTTAATCAATGAGGGATAATTGTCATGCCAACAATTTCCCTTCCCTCATGAGCACTGAAGAAAGCATGGGCTGAAACGTCTGCTCTCTGGTCTGTTTTTAATACACTTTGCACTTTTGTCACTTTTCACTTTTGCATATGAAAAATAAATAATTGGATTTTTGCTAGACCTTTTTTGGTCTTTTTTTGCAGTGTGCGGACAAATTCAGCTACCTACTGGACTATTAACTTTCCTCTTTTGTTCTACGCACCTGAGAACCTTCGTTTTTGTTTTGTTTGTTTTGAGCGCACACAATTCCTGCTTTATCATAGTAAACCAACAGCATTTCCTCAAGTGTTTTTCTATCAATTTATAGACATGTTTGCATCAAAAATAAACAGATATTAATAGTTTGAATAATTAAATTTTTAAAGAATCGTTGTGATTTGTAGCTGCTGTTTTTACAGAATTGTGATCGATTAGAAACTAATGGCAGGAGACAGCTCGCACATGGGTCCAAGTAAAGTCGTTTACAAACAGTGTTGGGCTAATTACTCAAAGCACATAATATATTACTCATTACTAGTTACTCCTTTCAAAAGTAGTATTGTTACTTTTCTGGCAACAGTAATTAGTTACACTACTAGTTACATTACTTTTTCTTCACGCCCCACAGAAATTGTATCTTTCCCATAAAATTCTTCTGGAATGTTACTTTTGAATTTGAACAAAATCCACATTGGATCGCAAGCAGAAGTGATTACAAACACTCAATAGTGATTGATCGTGATATTCATGTTCGAAGTGTTGTATTAATCTCATACAAGCTAATTGTAATTTCTCTGTTACCCATATACGATTATATTTCATTATGTATTTTATCAAATCACATAAGTTTGTAAGAAACAGTTTAATTTTCCAAAAAGATTTGTAATTATAGTAATATAGCTAATGCACCACATGCCGATCAGAGGGATGTAATGCCAGAGTAAAGCCACAACTTACACAACAGTGTTCAGATCATCTTTTTTCCTGACAAAATCAACATAATGTAATATTTCTATCTGCTGAAGCTTTTCTCAAGCTTGCCTGCTGCACTGAGGACATCACATGCATGGGTGAGTCGTGAAAAATATTAAAATAAATCTAGAAATTATTTGCAATGTTGGGGAAAGTTACTTTTAAAAGTAATGCATTACAATATTGCGTTACTCCCTAAAAAAGTAACTAATTACACTACTTAGCTACTTTTTATGGAAAGTAATGCATTACGTTACTTTTGCGTTACTTTTTAAATATGAGCAATGCGTGATTGTTTTTAATACAAGAAGTTCTATTTATAGCAAATGTAAAAGCCCTTTCACACCAAAAAGTGTAATGAATAAACCTCAGGCTGAAGGAAAAGTAAATTCACATCTGTAAAGTAGAACGCAGGAGAAGAAGGTTCAACACTCTTCAGCAATAAAAAAAACAATGAAGCACGATTGTTAGTTTATCTAAAGTCATTTTTGCTTATTAGTATGGTTGAACTGGATCATCAAAGGTCAGCAGCAAAGACATTGGTTAATAAAATGGGATTAGATACATTTGTGTTGTTTAACATATTTAATTATTGCAGGTTTGCGTCATATTCTGAGTTTGCATTTCACTGTTTTAATTCATTTTGATGAATACTAAATCTGTTTTTTTGCGAGTGGGATGCACATTCACATTTAATATAGGACTACAGTAACATGTTCACACAGCACACTGTCAGTCAATAAATGGGAAAAAGTAACTCAGATATTTTCTTGTAAATTAAAAAGTAATGCGTTACTTTACTAGCTACTTGAAAAAAGTAATATTATTACGTAACTCGCGTTACTTGTAATGCGTTACCCCGAGCACTGATTATTTGACTGTTGGATTTTAAATCAGTGGGGTTGAGGCATCAAAATAACTAAGCTGTTTCATGGATGGTAACTGTAATAGTATTACTGAAATCTTATTAGTAATTAGTTACACTACTAGTTACTGCAAAAAGTAATATTATTACAGTAAATAAGTTACTGCCCAAC
>JAFVLL020041207.1:0-7500 GCA_021397915.2 Tor tambroides | reverse complement strand
GCAGCTGATGGTCACTAGGGCGTTGCTATGTGGCTGTTAGGCAGTTGCTAGGGTGTTGCTAAGCAGTTTGTAGAGTCTTCTGGGTGGTTGCTAGGGTGTTACTAGTGTGTTCTCAGTGGTTTCTAGGGTGTTGATAGGTATCAATGTGCTGTCCTAAGTCAATAGACAGTCTCAAGGTTTTTTTTAAAAAAATTTTCAAGATTTTTTATTTGTCACATACTCAGTTATATATATACAGTATGATACATAACCAGTAGTGAAATGTAAGTCAGATCCACTCCATAGATTGTGCAAATTTAGACAAGTATAAGACAAAGAAAGTAACAAACATGGAGATAAGATAATAAGACTGTACAAATAAAATAAAGAGCCTGAGAGTACAGAGCATTAGACAATAATCTTAGAAAGGAGAATATATAATAAATATTTGAAGAAACAGGAATGTACAAGTGAGGAATATGCTGAGGTATGTACAGAGAAGAATTGAAGTGAAGTACAACAGTGCAGGTTGTTACATAGCAGCAACAATGTCAAATAACAGGTGAGGTGAGCGTGTTAATGACGTTCTGTAGATTTAAGAGGCTGATGGCCTGAGGGAAGTAGCTTCTTCTAAGTCTCTCAGTTTTGGCCATCAGACTACGGAAGATGGCATAATTTCATGATCGCGGAACACAAGGCAGATTTCATTTAGCCGTTGTGTATTTTATGTGCTCTGCAGGTCGTACAGTGTTCGGTCGTCCGCGTAAGCTGTTCTTCGGCTCTGAAGCGGACGTCGTTCAGGGAGAACACACTGGTCTCCTCTCTGGGACGTCCCAGGAGTGCCGCTCAGGCCCCGCCTCCCCGCAGGGGCGTTACCAGGGGCTGGGCTACACGGACACGCCCCACTCAGTCTCCGCCCCCGCTGGCTTCACTTCCTCCTCCTGGGAGAGTGACAGCGACTCGGGGCCTGTGGCGGCCAATCAGAGCGCAGGAACAGAGTCCTAGCAAATGCTGCGGTGAGGCTACGGGAAAATAAATACCTGCTCACACATGAGTAACATATTAATAATACAAACAGAAATTATTCAAACTAATGAACGCTTTATACACCTGAATTGAAGTAAAACAGCAGTTTATTTAGCGAAGCTACTGGAACCAATGTTATTGTAGTATTATTTATATACACAATTATAGTTTTCATTAATATTCTTAATTAGCTTTTATTTTTAGAGTTTTATTTTTTATTTATATTTTATTTTATTTATAAATATCACTTTTTTTTATGTTTCATTTATTTTGATTTCAATTTTAGTTTGTTTTTATTTCCAGTTAGTCATTTTAGTGCTTCAATTTAAACTTATTTCAATTAGTTGTCAAGGCAACATTTCTCATTTTTGTTTACTTTTAATTTTTAATTCTAAAATTTCTATTTTATTTTAATTAACAAAAGTGTTTCTAACAGTTTTAGTTTTTGATAACCCTGACTGAAACCCTGTATTTGTTCTGATTTTTATTATAATTTATTTTCTTATTAATGTATTGTTTTTCAATTATTATTATTATTATTATTTTGCCATAAAAGTGTCAGAAACCGTAAATCCCAGAGACTCCAAACTTTGTGAGAAACTCCCAACACTAGATGGCACTATAATAAAAATGTTGTTATGTTTTTAAAATCTTGTACCAAAAATATGTGCTTGATGTGAAAAAAAATGTACACAGACACATAAAATACATGTAACCTGTTCTTATTCTGTGCAAGCATTGTAAGCAGTGTGTTATATTTTAAATCGGTCACTAATAATATAAAAGTGCTGGTCTGATTCCTGTGAAATTGTTTAATATATTGCCATGACATTATGTTTATATATATATATATATATATACGTACTAATTATTTCATGTTGTGGCTCAAGAGCTTTTATAATATTGATAATTATGTCATTATGGAAATTAAATGTGTGTGTGAATATATTGTTTCTCCATTAAATTGCTGATATTGCTCTTTTACATTAGAAATACATATCACACATAAACATATATACACCAGACATGGAGTTTAATTTACCACCAGGGGGCAGAATAATATTACAAAGGCTCATATTAAAAGCAAACCATATTTCTGTTGTCCTCCTTGTGACTGATTGTTCTGTAAAAATATGTGTACAAAACTTTACATTGACATCATAACAGGTCATAAAACATTTCAAAAATCATCTTCGCCTTTAGTTTTAACACGTCAAATGTACAAATGCACAGCAAAATAAGGCTTGAAATCCTGCTTGTGTTATTTTGAGTTACATTTGAGTTGAATTCTTCTCTTCAGATTTTAGGTCTAGAATTCTCAGGCATTTATAGCTGAAAATGACAGCATTTAAAGTGACTGCAGTGACAGTTTTATCTAAAAATGATCTGAAAATGTTGTAAGCAGCATCAAAAGTAACAAACACAGTGGATTAAAATCTCACGTCGGCTATAATTCAATATTGAGACAAATCAGGTGGTCCAAAATGTAATAGAACGTAAAACAGTTTCATAAATCATATTTGTGACGTGCTTAAAGTCAACACAAAATCAAATGAATCAAATCTGCTGACTTTTTAAATTCATGTTCAGTACATGTCAGAATATACATATTCATAATCCAATTCTATACCGATTTTATCTTCGTATAGAGATACTTTCAAAATGCTCTGCATTTTCTCATTGAATATCCTCAGAAATGTTCATATTATGGAAGTAGAATGTGTTGTAAATGTTGACTTTAAATATCACACGAGTTTCCCGATGAATCGGCTGAATGTTATGTTGTTTTGAGATGATGCACAGTCACATGAAGCTTCACAAAGACAAATAACATACTACAGGTTTAGAATTGGCTGATAAACAACTCATTACAGTGATTCATCTATAGACAAATGATGAAACAACAACCCATATCACATAAAACACAAACCAACAACTGAATCAACAAAAAACAAAAGAGTTTGGTTTTTAAAGCAACAGTTCAGTCAAAAATGAAAATGTGCTTGGGAATATACTGCATGAGTCACACTTACTGATATTATGATGCTTTTTTGTCCATTTTAGAGCTTGATAGGTGTTTTCTCAAATTCAAATCTGGGGTGATTGTCTTTGAGTAAATGTGAGTGTTTATTTTGAGGTGAACTGTTCCTTTAAAAGAGGCATTATCATGACCTGTGCTGTGTGTTTTTGTAAGATGAGCTAAAAGACACGCAGAAATAAGACATCTGACTCTCTGAATGCATTGAACACATCAAATTATACATCAGTAAAGGATCACTTGCACAAATTAGGTCCGGAACACTTTAATATCAAGTATAAACCGTACCAAAGTTCACATGAACCGTAAACCAGAACCTCCAAACCAAACAAATTAAGCTTCTGTGGCTTTAAGTGCATGTTTGTAGCTTTGAGCTCATCTGTATGCTAATGAAGTTAATGCTAATGTGCTTTTCAGTCATTTTTGACCAGTTCTATTGTTTTTAAGCCTCCTGTTGTGTTCAAAAACCGAGTACAGCTTTAGTGTTTCTTCGTCAAATTGACCCACATTGGTTTTCATGCAATTTGTCAAAAATCAAAACTACGAAAAACAATAAAGATTCATGGAAAAACACAAAACCTCTATTGTGGATGGTCAGAGACTAAAAAATATAAAATATGTGAGAAATATAAATAATTCCCATCTATTTTTTTGTGTTATTTCTATTGTGTTAGAGGTCAGTTTGACCACATATCTTAATATTTTCATGTTTCACAAACACAAAATACTTTTTTTGTCATTGTAGGAGCAAATAACTACAGGTATTTAATAGTTTCTAACATTATGTAGTTTTTATTGCTATTTGTACTTCCTCTGCCTTTTTGTTATGTGCTTTTCTCAAACCCTTGTGAGGGTAGAATGGGTTTCTCACACTTTTTTTCAGTGCTGCAACAGTCTAATAATTGAGATCCAAGAAAACTACAACCAAAAACAATCTTTGACAGATTTTTTTGATTGTGAAACTCATCTAGATAAAGAAACAGCAACTCAATTTTGTGTAAACTTTGAGTCTTAAATTTCATAAATTCACATGTATTTCATATTTTAGGCTTTGACAAGCTACAATAAAGGTCTTCTGTTGTTTACCTGATTCGTTAATATTTTTCAGATTGTTGATTTTTGGCAAATTGCAAGGAAACCAGTGGGGGTCAGTTTGACTCCAACACAAAAACCCTAATAAACTCTGTACAGCCTTTCCAAAACAAATCTATGTGCCAAAACTTTGCATGCACATGCATGACCCTAAAAGAAAAATATTCACCAAATTTCAAGAAGAAATAAAGTTTAACCAGTATTTCGAGCAGTTTAAATATTTGAGCATGGGTCAATTTGACCCAACACAGAAGTAGTAACAATTTTAGCAAAGCCTTTCCAAAACACATAAATGTGCTGAAATTTTGCATGCACATTCATGGTGCTAAATGAAAAATATCCACCAAATTTCAAGAAGAAATAAACAGTTTAACCAGTTTTAATAGCAGTTTGAAAATTTGAGCTTGGGTCCATTTGACCAAATACAAAATATTCACAATTTTTGCACAGCCTTTCCAAAACATCCATGTGCCAAAACTTTGCAAGCACATTCATGACACTAAATGAAAAATATCCACCAAATTTCAAGAAGAAATAAATAGTTGAACCAGTATCTTGAGTCATTTAAAATACGTATGTGGGTCAAATTAACCCTAACACAAAAGTCGTAACAAACTCTGTACAGCCTTTCCAAAACACATCCATGTGCTGAAATTTTGCATGCACATTCATGGTGCTAAATGAAAAATATCCCCCAAATTTCAAGAAGAAATAAGTAGTTTAACCAGTATTTTGGGCAGTTTATAAAATAGAGTGTGGTTCAATTTGACCCAGCACAAAAGTTGTAATAGTTTTTGTGCAGCCTTTTCAAAACACATCTGTGTGCCAAAACTTTGCATACACATTCATGATGCTAATTTAAAAATATCCACCAAATTTCAGTAAGAAATAAATAGGTGAACCAGTATTTCGAGCAGGTTTTTAAAAAAAAAGTGTGGATCAATTTGACCCCAACACAACAGGAGGCTTAAATAAAAAATGTTTCCTCAATCTGAGTGGCTTAAAACTTAGTGACTTTATTTAGAACAAAAAACAAAAACTGAACATGTATGAGTCTAAGTGGTCATAAAAAAACCCAGACACATTGGCTGTTTGAGGTCAGACCTAACCGTCCATAGAAAATGAATGGGAAAGCGTCCAGACACGTTTGCATTTGACTGTTGCTGTGATATGAGAGGGAAACTCACAATCTGAGGTGTGTCACTCCTCCGCTGTCCGCTCAGGTAATATGGAGTGCTCTTGCGCGATGGCTGCTAGCTCCTTCAGGAACTCGGCGAACAGAAACGTAGCAAACACTCTGTTCCGCAGGTGCGGCGGGATTTTGGGGCAGGGAGGAAGAGGTTTGCGTGGACGACCCGAGACATGGCCGTTCAGCAACCAACCGGCGCCGTTTTCCTGCAGGTGGACGTCTCTCTCTGACAGAAGGAGAAAGAAGATGGTTTTAGCATGCAAACAAAGACCATCAAACAACTGGGACAGGACGACACACACCTTGCTCTTTTAAGGCCTGGTCTTTGAGCAGCAGGTACTGGGCAGCTTCACGGACCAGCTCAGGAAAATCCGGATTAGACACTGCGTACTGTTCAATCTGACAACCCACCGACAGCAGAACCTGAGACAATCACACAAGCCTGTTAGAGGACTTCAGATATAAAGCATCACATTGAAATGTTCTGTAAATCTTTGTAAAGTTGTTCTGTAACTTTATATTCATAAAATGTTATTTGGTATGAAAAAATGTACACCTGCTCCCAATCATGTGTAAATGGTGCATAAATCATCCTTTAAGCAGGGTTATTATAAATGAAAGTCATAAAAAAATTATTACTTGAAATTAAACATTAGAAAAAAAAGAAAAGAAAAAGACTTAATAAGCTAAAACTATCAACTACAGGATAAAATAGATTCAAATGACAAACAGAAAAAACCCCACAAAAACGTATATTAAAAGATAAAAATTTAATTAAAAGAAAAAAATTTAAAAGAAAAGCAGAAAAGGTACTAGTAATTTTCTGCCAAGTTTACTGACTTTATGTTTAACCCTGAAACTCAATACAATGTGTTTCATTCAAAATATGGGTAAAACACCTGTGAAAAATCATTATCAATAAAACAGTAATATATTAAATTTACAGTAAATTTATGTGAACACCCTATTTTATGGACTATGGAGTGTAGCACAAGAAGCAGGTTAAAATGTAGCAAAATATTAAAAGGAAATACTGAACAAAAAGTTAAGGTTTATGTTCAATTAAAAAAATAATTATAAAACTAAACCTAGCCTCACTTCATTAAAAATCTTGTCTATGAATCAACCGAATGTTTATTGACTATTAATATTCTTGAATCTTGTATATTAATTCTTGGTGTTGGGGGTAATGCATTACAAGTAATGAAAGTTACATAATCAGATTACTTTTTTCAACTAACTAGTAAAGTAATGCATTACTTTTAAATTTACATAAAAGTTACTTTTTCCAAAAATGCAATGCAAGTTACTTTGTTTTATTCACTGACAGATCTCCTGTCCCAGTGTTGAGAGTAATTGTGAGCATTTGGCCTTTACAGTCCCCAAAAATATAACTTTTGTGTTTTTTGCTATTAAAAAACAAATAAGCAAGCCCAGCCCAGGTGACAAAAAGTAACGCAAAAGTAACATAATGCATTACTTTCCATAAAAAAGTAACTAAGTACAGCAATTAGTTACTTTTGTTAGGGAGTAACGCAATATTGTTCAAAAAAGTAACACTGGTAAAAGTAACAGTGTTACTAATACTAATATGGAGTGTTCTGTACCTGGTAAAGTGAGCGAGCGCCGGTCTGAGACCGAGGTCTGGTGTTCAGGAGGAATCTTCGCAGCAGAGGTTGTGGATATGTGGCCAGCTGTGCTAAAATCCCTGTAAGCAGCAGGTTTACTTCAATGGAGTTCTCCAGCATGTTCTCCAGACGGGACAGCAGGACGCTGATGAACGGCCCTGAGGAACCACAGCTGCTTTAGACTGATTCCACACTCAAAACTGCTCTGATTCCACCCACACTGCCCTTGTATTTGACACTGAACACTGGTTCATTTCAGAAAATGAGGCCTAAATGCTTCCATACCACCTGCAAACTCTATTCAAGCCCAACTGAACTGTTCTCTAGACTTTGAGAGTTTTGGAAAACATCACTTTTTTATCCAGTAAAAGCTCTTTTAGTGTAATTGTACAAACGTCCTCCTTCAGCTGCTGCTTCTCGTGTCAAATCTTGACTGATTTTTCTCAAGTAAGCGTCAGAATAACTGCAGTCATATTTCCAGATGAACTCTTACTGGACTGAAGCAGATCCTCCATCAATCATTTTTTAGTCTCAAATCTGATCATCAG
>JAFVLL020041205.1:42154-109104 GCA_021397915.2 Tor tambroides | reverse complement strand
TAATGCAGTTGTATCAATAAACAAATTCTCCAGTCTTTCACATGCATCTTTAAAATCGTATTTAATTATGAGAGTGAAGTTGGGGCGGCACGGCAGGGTTTTGCCTAGAGCGGCAGTTGAGCTTGCGCCGGCCCTGATTATACTGTTCTGGAACAGTGTTGTAAATATAACTTAACCACTGATTTCTAGTTGTATACTTCATTTGGAAGGCCAAACAAAGTACTTTCGCTTTCACAACGAAACACACAGCGTCTCCATGACATAAAAGTTACGCCTTCTTTCATTGCGTATACGTTTGGGCAGTGTTATGAAAATATTCTCACACCGTGACGTAGACATGTGGGGACGTGTTTGAATGAGCCGTTTTAAGAAGGCGTGGCAGAGACTTAACTTTTTTAAAGAATATCTCTTTGGGTTTGAGACTTTAGTCTTTGCAACTTCAGGGATCTTATCTATGCACAAAGAGCTTGTAACACTCCAAAGAGAAAGGAAAACTTGAAATCGGATCATATAACCCCTTTAAACTTTAAAATGATAGTTCACCCAGAGATGAGAATTGTTTAATAAAAATTGGGTCTCATTCACTAAGCCTGAGTATGCACAAATTTGTGCGTGAAACCTGTGTACAAACGTTTTCACGAACAAACCATGATTCACTAAAACTTTCGTATTAAAAATAATTCTAAATTTAAGAAAAAATATAGGGACAGCTGAAGTCACACGTATGCAAAAATCACACTCTGGTCAGTTTTAATAATCTATATATAAGCTATATATATATATATATATATATATATATATATATATATATAATGTATGTTTCATTGTAGGATAATAGTTATACATTATATATAATTACAATAAAATGTATATTCCACCCTAAAATGATTTCAACATATACAGTGAAAGATGAGAAAAGCTGCTATAGACAATTCACTAACATTAGGACAAGGTTAAGAACAAATTCATACGTGTTGGGAATTAGGCAGAACGTTTGCATGAGAAGTTTGTATGTGCATATAAATACGAAAAATCTACACAATTATTAGTGAATAAGATCCAATGTCGGTATAATGAGTGTGAATGAAGAATGAGGCTATCAAGCTTCGACATGATAAAACTAGGTTTGTGTGAAAATTTAAGTCGTTATTACGAATTGTGATACCGATAGTCATTACGACACCATTAACCATTGTGACCGCATCGTGGAGTCACCGAATTGTGGAATCGTTGTACGTTGAACTGGATTCATGAAGGAATTGTTTAGGCCGGTCTTGTGAATTGAATCAATTGAAAAGATTTTAATCAAAACATTGATTCCTTCACAAATCTAACAAGAAAAAAACGGTATAACATGATAATACGGCAATATAGCATGCAAGGATATATGGACCAACATATGGACCAATTTTACTCTTTCATTTATGACTTATACATGTGGTTTATTTTACCTAATCCAGTTACCTCATTTATTAAAGGGAAAGTTCACCCAAAAATGAAAATTCTGTCATTAACTACTCACCCTCATGTCATTCCAAACCCAGAGTTCACGAGAGTATCACGTCGCATGATGCAGGATCTGGCGTTCTGACTGCATATACACAGACTTTTTAAAATATATTAAAATATAAATATTTATTTTTAAAAAATTGCTTTATTTTTTATTTTTTTAATGCATAAATTGAGGTCTACTTTTGGAAACCAAAGCTGTGGTTCATTGATAGTTTATCTATTTATTTATGTATTTATTTATTTTTCGATGTTCCAGAAAGAAAGTTTTCGAAGACATCCAGCGTCTTATCTGTCCAGAAGACATCATCAACAAGGTTGTTTTTGACATGGATGATCCCAGGTAACATACTGCTATTTT
The DNA here is from genome assembly GCA_021397915.2 of Tor tambroides. Lineage (NCBI taxonomy): Eukaryota > Metazoa > Chordata > Actinopteri > Cypriniformes > Cyprinidae > Tor > Tor tambroides. Next base: position 107,234 of record JAFVLL020041205.1, on the reverse strand, counting down.
TTTTTTTTTCTGATAAAGCATTTTCATTAGAGCCTCACATCAGTGGCATGGCAACCATCTAGATGTTACAATGATAAACTAAGTCTATCAAGTGCCTCTGATGGATCTTAATGGATCTTTCACAGGCAAGCTGAACTGAAACGACAGTAGCAGCCAGAATGTGAAATATCTACAGTGTAGCCTTTAAGTTCTTTTTAAAAGCTCTAAAATTGCAGCATACCTTTCTAGGAACAATCTTATTTGCAGCTGGTTTTGATCATATAGTTCCTCAGCTTGCGTGTGTTTATCCAGTCAAGCTTGCTTTGATGTGACCACCTCTGTCAGGGGCATTCTGGGTGATAAACCCTTGAATGGACAGTGTCTCTCTGCCTGCCCAGATGCTGATGGACAGCTTGTCGTCCGTAGCTGCTGTTTACCGTCATGTAGTTGGTGGGTTGCAGCAGGTTTGCGATACTGAACTGTGCGCCTCCATCATGTGGACCGTGTTCTGCACTCATCTTCTGTGTCATTTGCAGTGTGACTGGAATTTATTGACTCAAACGGTGCAGAATGAATGATTTAGCCAGAATGGTGGTTAGTAGTGTGAATCGATATGTAGGACAAGTATGGAGATAATTCACTTGTTTGTTAAGCTAATGTGACAGTATGGTGGAGTGGAACGTGCTCAATCAGCACAGCTGTCCAAAAATGTGTCTCTCTCTCTTCTTTTCTTCTCTGCTTTCTGTGTATTAGCCTTCTCCAGTCAATCTCATTTGTCTTTTCTCTTCCTTGCTTGCTTCTTGTTTCTTTCCTGTCTTTCTCTTCCCATCCTCCCTTCATTTTCCCTTTCCTTCTCTTTTCTTTCTTTCTTTCTTGTCTTTCCTTTCCTTTCCTTTCCTTTCCTTTCCTTTCCTTTCCTTTCCTTTCCTTTCCTTTCCTTCCTTCATTCCTTTAATTTTTTTCTTCCTTACTTCCAATGTTCATTTTGGTTCTTGTTTTTCTCTTTTCCTTCCTTTTTTGCTGTCTTTCTGTTGTTTGCCGCCTTCTTGTCTTTCCTTTTCCTTCCTTTCTTCCTTCCTGCCTTCTATCCTTATATTTTTTTCCTTACTTCCTATGTTCACTTTGGTTTCTCTTTCCCTTTTCTTTCCTTTTTGCTAATTTCCTGTTGTTGTTTTTGCTTTCTTTGTGTCTTTCCTTTTCCTTCCTTCCTTCCTTCCTTCCTTCCTTCCTTCTGTCCTTTCATTTTTTCCTTACTTCCTATGTTCACTTTGGTTTCTCTTTCCCTTTTCTTTCCTTTTTGCTAATTTCCTGTTGTTGTTTTTGCTTTCTTTGTGTCTTTCCTTTTCCTTCCTTCCTTCCTTCCTTCTGTCCTTTCATTTTTTCCTTACTTCCTATGTTCACTTTGGTTTCTTTCCTTTTTCTTTCCTTTTTCCTTCCTTTTTTGGCTTTCTTTCTTTCTTTATTTCTTTCTTTTTCTTCCTTACTTCCTTCTTTCCTTCCTTTCTTCCTTCCTTCCTGTATTTCTTTTTCTTTTTTTGCTTTTTGCCTTTGTATATTCATTCTGTTCTTCCTTCCTGTCTTTCTTTTTGTTTCCTTTATTTTCCTTTCTTCCATTCCTGTCTTTCTCCTTTTCTTCCTCCCTGTCTTTTCTTTTTCTTTCTTTCTTTCTTTCTTTCTTTCTTTCTTTCTTTTCACAGTCCACAGTGTTCCCCCGATATGTGTCCCAGTTCCCTTCGCTTCTTCTCCAAATTTGAGAGCGGGAACCTGCGAAAAGCCATTCAGGTCCGCAGGTGAGACTCTTGCATTACTATACAGTGCACGTACACAAGCACACACACACGCAAACATGTACTGCAGACAGCTCGCCGAGTGCCCTTGGGCCTCATTTGTAGTGCATTCGCAATCACACTCTCTCTCTCTTTCTTATGTTTCCACACTTTCAGCAAGCTTGTCTCGTCAACGCACGCAAGATCAAATCACAGACGCTGTCTACAGAGCAGTTCCGATGCGCTTAAATAAAAGAGCCAACGTTATATTTTTCCAAATGAAATGTGGCGGCGTAACAACAGATAGGGATGGAGTGAGAGATTTCTCTCTGTCATTTATGTAACAGTCCCTCTCTCTCTCATTACATCTCTCCTACTCTCTCTTACACCCACTTTGTCTGATTTTCTCCTGTCTGTCTCTCTTAGTCATGAATATGATTTGATTCTCAATGCTGATGTCAACTCCTCTGCACACTGTCAGTGGTTCTATTTTGAAGTCAGCGGCATGGTGGCCGGCGTGCCTTATCGTTTCAACATCATCAATTGTGAGAAAGGAAACAGCCAGTATAACTATGGTAAGCCATACAGTAGCAGTTACTGTAAAGCCATGTGATTTACACAAGTAGGACATCCTGTTCTAGGAATCAGCATATATTGTTACAGGAACCAGAGTTACTGTACTTCACCTCAAATCACCCCAGATTGATCCAGGAGCGTGTACTACTTGTGTAAATAATGTGGTTGTAGCATGAGGGTTATAATATCTTTTTTTAGTACCGCCTACCAAGATTGAAGATGTATGTTCTTTCGATTGTTCTAGATGGCACTGATTTTGACACAACCGTCTTCTCTCAAAAGAAGCACATTTCTCCACCTACAGCAGCACAGACCGCTTAAGAAGATGCCACAGAATCATATCTGAGCCTCTCATTGCTCTCAGACTCAGCGGTGGGCCCGAGCAGCTCTTAAATCTGACACCAGCCGTATATCCCAGAAAAATACAGTGCTCCGTCGTTTCTGAGTTCCTCCCCTGATAAAGCGTTTTCAATGGCCCTTGACTGCCTTTTCCTCATTTTGGTGTGCAGCTGGGCATTATAAGAGACTCGTGCTGCCCTGAAGTCAGTGTTTTATGTCTCTATATTAAATGAGATGTCCTTTACTGTTGACCTTATTTGAGTTTGAGTAAAACTTAGTCCCAACAAACATCTACTTTGAAGGGAATTTCAGGGCACCCTGTCAACCTCTCTACCTCTGGTAGTCAGTGTTTTGGAGAAATGCACTGTTCAGCATATTGGTTTTAACAAAGGAAGGTTCAAACATTTCATTGAAAACTGAAGATTTAGTCATTTTGGATGAACATTATTTATTTATTTATTTATTTAAATAAATAAATGTAAGCAGTTCAGGTGATTTTAGCTTTCCTCATACAATATTATTGAACTATTTTGAATTGAACTTAATTACTTTGCATAAAATGAGTAAAATCTGTCCTAAAAATGTCCTGTATCAGGATTGCTTCTTATAAATTGATATCAATTTGAGGATATTTGTGACCCTGTCTGTGAGGACCCAGCTAAAGTCATTTTTTACTACATAAAATCATCCTTCATAAGGTAAAGAACATTCTATGAAAATGTAACCTTTTTTGACTGAGTAAAGCCATGCAAAGATTGAAATCATAATGAAATTAATAGCTGAAATTCAAGTTTGATGCTTGTTATCTCATAATTAGTTTTTGAGAATGGATTTCACAGACAGGGTCATCATTTTTTATTTATTTTTTATTTTTTTTACCAGTATTGTCATCAAGAGAAACAGCTTGCCTCAAAACAATTTGAATATAATAGAGAAAATATTAGTTTTGGAGTTGCTAAGATTTGTTAATGCTTTTGAAAAATGTCTTGTATGCTCACCAAGATTTATTATTTGACCAAAAATACAGGAAAAACAGTAAAATTGTTAATTTTTATTATATATTCAAATAAATATTTTAATGTATATTAAAATGCAACTTATTCATTATCTTTGATGGCAAAGCTGAATTTTTAGCATAATTATTCCAGTTTTTAGTGTCACATGATGGTTCAGAAATAATTCTAATATGCAAATTTGTTGCTCAAGAAACATTTCTTATTAGTTTTAATGTGTTCATTTGAAATAGAAATCTTTTGTTGTATATTAAACATCTTTATTGTCACATTTGAACAATTTAATGCATCCATACTGACTGACTGGAACTGTTTGCTCTCCTATTTAACTCAGTGCACCCCCCCCCCCCCACCAAAAAATAAAAAATAAAAAATTATAAGCAATTGGGATTGCCACACTAAAAAAAAACTCTTTGGTGTTGGTGATTGATATTGTGCAAAAGCTAACAACCTGAATGTTTATCAGTTACAGAATGACCTTTAAATGACTGAATTGTTTAACTGTATGATTGTGGGATGTTTCAGGCATGCAGCCTGTCCTGTATTCTGTGAGGGAGGCGCTGGAGGGCAGACCACACTGGGTGCGAACAGGCTCTGAAATCTGCTATTACAGGTACTTCACTTCCTTTTCACTTCAGCTCTTCACATTTACTCTCACATTCTTCACTTTGCCTCGCTTTACTGTACTTTTTCTCTATCCAGTCTATTCTTTATTCAAGATATTGCATGTAGGCCTATAGAATCTAACTGTGGTTTTGACTTCCACAGAAATAATTTCTGCGCTAGAAGAGGTCAAAAACATTCTTTCTACACGCTGACATTCACGGTGACCTTTCATCATGAAGATGACGTGTGCTACTTGGCCTACCACTACCCTTATACCTACACCACCCTTCAGGTGCTTGACAAGACCCACTTTGTATGAACATTAGGGCCTGGATGTCACATTTATCCCCAAAATCAATACTATCAAGATATTAAGGTGCCAAATCGATATGTATTGTGATTTTCAAGAATTGTGATTCTACAAGTATTGTTATTTGATATTGAAATTTAGTGTTTTTTTGTTTGCCAGACCATGGGGAAAAGTTGAATCTGTACACAATGTATAAAATGAGTCAAATTTGCAAAAACAATTCATCACATCACTTTCTAATTTTTCATCACTTTCTGATTTTTATTTTAGAAGCAATAATAATGATGCACCATTTTTTTTTAACCAAAATGCCAAAATCAAAAAGTGTTTATGTAGCTGAAAAGCAAAAATTAAAATAAAGGTTATTTAATAATAAGTTAATTAATAATCAACACTTTGCTGTATATAACCGTTTAAATTGCACATAAGGCAGTTTTTATATAACCTTTTCTTTAATAATATAAATTGTATTTCTTTGAAATGTAAACATTTGAATGGTAGCTTGTTTTCATGACAGATTTATACAAACATACATACATAACAATAATACATAATAATTAAACAAACATACATACATAATAATGAAGGCAACAGGTTTAGTAGAAATATAATATGTAATATAGTGCACATAATACACATATTTATTGCAAATTATGAAGGCAACAGGTTAAGTAAAATATAATATAGGTTAAGTCAAATGAAATATTATAATATGTGACCCTGGACCACAAAACCAGTCTTAAGTCGCTGGGGTATATTTGTAGCAATAGCCAAAAATACATTGTATGGGTCAAAATTATTGACTTTTCTTTTATGCCAAAAATCATTAGGATATTAAGTAAAGATCATGTTCCATGAAGATATTTTGTAAATTTCTTACCGTAAATATATCAAAACTTCATTTTTGATCAGTAATATGCATTGCTAAGAACTTTAAAGGCGACTTTCTCAATATTTTGATTTTTTTGCACCCTCAGATTCCAGATTTTCAAATAGTTGTATCTCGGCCAAATATTGTCCGATCCTACCAAACCATACATCAATGGAAAGCTTATTTATTCAGCTTTCAGATGATGTATAAATCTCAATTTTGAAAAATTGACACCTAAGACTGGTTTTGTTGTCCAGGGTCACATATGTAATATAGTCTGTATATTTGTCACAATTTTAGAGCAAAACCATTTAATAATGCTACTAAATGGATTTGCTGAGGTAAATGTAAGCAAATATATGAGTCACGATACATTTCAGTAAGTTGTGCTCTTTCTTTTAACATACTTTATGGTGTTAAATCATGTTTATTTTGTGCTGTAACTAGTAGTAAAGAGGAAGAGATGATCAGTTCAGGTGCACTTGAACTGAGGTGCTACAGTGATCTGTCAATGAAGATCATCAAAACCACATTTATTGTGTGAATTTTGTCATAAAAATTAACAGAATTTAAAAGATTAGACTGTTTCATATCAAAAGTAACAAAGCTATTTGCAATTATTGGATGGTAGGGACACTACCAATAACTTTTTGTGAAAGTTTTGTTCCCACATCAGCTGAAAAGAAACTAAAATATCTTCAGAATAAAATATCTTCATTTTAACAAAATGAAGAGTGATTAAAACAAAGAAATTAATATTGTCAAATCAGCCATAGCTGATATCTTTGTTTATCTGTTGTAGCTTATTCATATTAATCAAACATCACTAGTAAAATTTCACCATTTTGGTCAATGATTTTGGAAAAAAAAAAAAAAAAAAAATCAGTTACCAAAATTTCGGTGCATCACTAGTCATAATGGCTGAAGTAATGTATTTACAATTGTTCTCTAGACGCATTTGAAGATGCTGGAGAACTCTGTAGACCCACGGAAAGTTTTCTTCAGGCAACAAAACCTCTGCGACACGCTGGCGGGAAACTCCTGCTCCTTAGTCACGATCACAGCCTGCCCCACTTCCAGAGCCTGGAAACATCTGCACCAGCTGCGTAAGTCTGACACTAAAACTCGCAATGAGTCAGATTTATACTCTTGTGTGTCGACACACCTGTGAACTGAGTGTCTGATGCTGCCTTGGGTTTGTATTCAGCAGTGAATCTGTGTGTGTGTGTGTGTGTGTGTGTGTGTGTGCTCGTACAGTCTGGCAGATCTTCAAGGCACTTGGAGCATCTGAGCTTTGACACCTCCTGTCAGAGGAGGAGTTGAGGAGCTTTAGTGTGTGTGGGTGGGTGGGTGGATGTATGTGGGGAGGACACCGTTAGATGGGATGACAGTGCTTGAATCACTACTTGAAGCATATGTTATACCAGGAGACAAAAAGTTAAAAGAGCTTTGAGAGCACATATGGATTGAGAGGAAGTTGGTTTCAGGTTTTTTTTTTTTTGGTAGTTGCTTCAAAGGCAACATGAAATCAAAACATAGCCTTTTTACTTATACCCTTTTTTACTTATACCCTTGCAAAGCATCTAAATATGATTTATTTATTAATTTTATTTATTTTACTATGATTTTTAGTTATTGTCTCCATGGCACTTGGAGCTATGGATGACCAAACCTGCAGAATTAAAAATAAATAAATACGCAAATAAATAAATACATAAATGTGTGTATAAATACACATATTCTTGTTTAAATGCATATATAAATAATTAAACGTGTGAAGAAAGTAGCCATCTGAACATTTTTTTTTTAAATGAAATACTTAAATCATACATCATACAAAAATTTTATTTATGTATTTATTTTTTGTGTGTGTGAGATATATATATTCAATTTAAATGTATTTTTTAGGGACCCATAGCATCTAAATATTATTTATTTATTAATTTTATTTATTTTACTATGATTTTTAGTTATTGTCTTCATGGCACTTGGAGCCGTGGAAGACCAAACCTGCGGAAATTAAAAATAAATAAATAAGCAAATAAATAAATAAATAAATGTGTGTATACATAAATAAATATGCAAATAAATAAATAAATGTGTGTATAAAAACATGTATTCTTGTTTAAATACATATAAATAATTAAACGTCTGATGAAAGTTGCCAAATAAAATAAATTGGTGGGCAAATGGAAAATGTTTAAGGAAATGCTAAACTCATCCTAACTATTTTCTTTTAATCACTCATTTATTTCTGAATGTAGTTCCACATTTATTTTTCCTCTGTACAAGGGTGTCAACCATGGACTTGGTCGGGTCGTGTCATAGCTGGGGGCGCGGCTTTCCCTCTGACAGGAAATGCATGGTGTTAATCCAGTAAAGCCTATGTAAAGTCACTTTTGCCGTTCAACAGAGCAAGATACATAGAAAAACTGAGCCGTTTGTCCGTACAGTATCTGTGACTTTACAAACGACCCAACGGAATGGCCAGAGGTGTCGTTTCCCGACGTTCGATATTCGCAAGGTCTCTAAAGTGAAATATGACATTGGTATACACTTTTCAAACTTTGACATTTATTTTTATAAATATCAAAAATCTAAAAAGTGTGCATTATAACTGAGACCTATATGAACACTTTACAGTTGGTTGTGTTACTGTAAGTAATTATCCTTAAATGCTATTGAAGTTAGAAAAGTGTATACAAGTGTAAACACACACACAGATGCTTAAATATCCTTGTGCAGTGACACAGATCACATTAAGCACATTTATGAAGCATCTAGCAAAAGCACTTGGTGGTTCCTGTCTTGAATTGGTACTCACACCTGCTCTAGCATTAGTGCTGACAGGTGTGACTGTCAGCTGCAGAGATAGATGTCTCAGACTGAAAGAAGATCTAGAGGGACACGCTGGGACATGCTGACCCAGCTGTGGGCCACTTCCACTGGGTAGCACGGTGTTCACCAAACCCTCGTCTCCTGATGAATATGGAGGCGAGACATCTGCAGCTTGATCCCCATAGACTGACGCAGAGCATCTGGCACAGCTAGGGGTGGAGGGACGTCCCGTTCCGATCAACCGACTGCTGACAGTCCCCAAGACACTCCGACATACTGCAAAGTGACCTGCTGACAATTCCCAATGACTGTCTTACACAGTGACCTGTTCGCAAACTTGGAACTTGTGCCGTTGATCAAAGTCTGTCAGTTATTAGCTCATTTAAATGAGCTATGCCTGAATCCTGTGTGTGTGTGTGTGTGTGTGTGTGTGTGTGTTTGTGTGTGTGTCTGTGTGTGTGTGTGTGTGTGTGTGTGTGAGTGCAAGCGCGTTTGTGTATGTGTAATCAAATCACATGATGAAAGCACACATATGGACTTTATTCAGGAATTTGATGGCTAATGAAATCAGTGACATGGAAATGACTTCCCATAATTTTAATTGAGGCACTGCTTTAACTGTTTTAACTGCATTAGACTTTGAATATGACTCATATCATAGCATTTTAAAGCCTCTGGGACTTTAGATTATTATAATTTATTTTTAGCAGATAGATATCTTGCTATTTTAAGACCCTAATGACCTGCATATCTGCAATTATAAAAGGATTTTTTTTTTAATGGAATCCATTCTTGGAGTTACTTCTGAATTTAACATGTTGCATTATTGCATTTCTCATAAAAATCTGCTTAAGACAAAGGTAATTGTGACATTTTCTTGTGTTTGCGACTTTATCTCACAACTGTGGCTTTATATATTTATTTATTTATTTAAATCTCACAATTGTGATTTTTTCTCAAAAGTGTTTTATATCACAAGTATAACATTAACAGTATAACATATTTCTCACAGTTGTGACTTCTCAAAGTGTGATTTTATACCTTAAAATTGTAAAAATATTTCTTGCAATTGTGACTATTTTTCGCAAAAGCATGGTTTTTATATATCACAAGTATAACACAATTTCTCAATTGTGACTTTTCTCAAAATGTGATTTTATATCTTAATATTGTAACAATAATTCTCGCAGTTGTGACTGTTTTTCTTAATGTTTGGTTTTATATCTCATAATTATAACATCTCTTGCAATTGCAACTTTTTTTACTCGGTGTGATTTTTTTTTTTTAAATTTTTTTTTTATATCTCACAATTGTAACATTATTACTTGCAATTGTGACTTTTTTTTCTAAGCGTGAATTTATATCAAAATTGTAGCATGATTTCTCGTAATTACGACTTTTTTCATAATTTCATAATTATTATTTTTCATAATCTTACTGTGACTATATTTCTCATATTTGAGGCTCATAACATGTTAACATGATGCAACATCAGATACAATTCAAACTGAATAGAATACTGTATGCATATTTATTGTTAAAAATTATTTTAGTAAAATTGAACATTAGCCAATTTGGATAATAAAACCAAACAAGCTGTATCTTATCAGAATGCTTGTATGATATTTGTCAATTAATGCATAGAATACATTTGCAACTGTAACTGAAAATCATTCTTTAGTTCACTAATTAAGTAGAAATAAGTTCTAGTGCAGTTCTATTCAAACATGTACAGTCTACCGAATTTGAAGAAACTAGTTTTCCCATGAGTTGACACACAGTAGTGTTGTGACAGCTGCTGCAGCAGTCAAACACAGCCTCACCGCAGTCAACAGCATCCAGCGAGATTCACGTGGCTCTGTGTAAACATCAAGCCCGAAATACACACGCTCACACACGCAGGGCACCTCATCCATCTGTCATCGTCCTGCTGAGTGTGTCGTCCCAGCTGACACCATGCCGAAACTTCACAGTGCATTTCATTAATCTGAACATCCGTGCAAAAAAACCTCCTCCAACAGGAAGAGGCTGTGTCAGTAAATCAGAGTCGCTAGTAGATGAATTGATGTCAGATAGTATAAGCATCCTTCCACAAAGTGGGGCCTTTTGTATACATAAATGTCCCTCATATACATAAAACTAGCTAAAAAATAGCTAAAAAAATCTATCATTTGTTCTGTCTCTGTCATTCCATCTATTGCTCTTTTATTCATTCTTTAGATTGTTCTATCTCTGTCTACCATTTGTTCATTCTGTTTATCTATTTTTCTATTGTTCTGTATCTGTCTGTCTGTCTGTCTGTCTGTCTATCTATCTATCGTTCTATCTATCGTTCTATCTATCTATTGTTCTATCTATCCAATGGTCTATCCGTCTATCATTCACATCTATTGCTCTATATATTGTTCTATCATTCTATCTATCCTGCATTTGTTCTATCAGTCTATTCTTCTGTATCATTCTCTGTCCATCATTATTGTATATTGTTCTATCATTCTATCTGTTGTTCTATCTATTGTCCTGTGTATTGTTTTTCGTTTGTTATATCTGTCTTTTGATCTATCTATCTATCTATCTATCTATCTATCTATCTATCTATCTATCGGTCTGTCTGTCTGTCATTCTATCTGTAGTTCTATCTATCGTTCTGTTGTTCTGTCCATTGTTTTTCGTCTGTTCTTTCTGTCTATTGTTCTGTATCATTCTCTCTATCATTGTCTTTTTCTATCATTCTATCTCTTTCTGTCGTTCATTTGTTCTTTGTTCCATCCATCCATCCATCATTCCTTGTATTGTTCTGTCATTCTGTCCGATTTATAGAAGACCCTCTAAACAATTTAAAATGAACAAACACTTATGAGTTTAACCGTGTCCTTGTGAACTGTACACATACGGCGGCAGTCTGTGGCAACAAACCCTGACATTTGCCTGTTGGAGGATTACACCTTAATTAGCACATGGGGGTTTAGCGCCGTTAGCACATGAGCTTTGCCTTTACACATAGTGGGATTTTCATAATCACTTCACAATTTCTCTCAGATGCAGGACTTATGTGAACTCCCGTCCGCTGCATTATTGAATTAAAGGCTTCAGATATGATTAACTGTAATCATGGTGCCCCACATCAATCACCACAAACAAATTAAGCCGTTTTATAAGCCAGTAGTGATTATGAGGTGATGCGGGGTCGCGTCTTGTTTCTGTGTGTATAAGAGAGAAAGCGACTGGACATCGTTGTGGAATGAGGATGTGTTAATATGACACATCAGACGAGCCATGGTAGCTTTTGTTTAGTATTAAAGTTGTGCAGCTGACCAGTAGAACAACATGGATTAAAGTGGCAGCAATTGAACCGGATGAACTTAACAGCTTAATTTGCAGTTGATATTTGAATAACTCTCACAGACTTCTAATTAAACAAATCCCTTTGATTAGCTGTACCTGTAAACAACACCAGCTTACTTTACACTTTTATGCTATTTCTTACAAAAAAGGGAGTGAAAATGTCTTGCAGCACTCCCTAAGTAACAAAGATGTCACTTTATATAAAGAAAACAATTTTAGTTGGCTGTCATTTGTGTACACTGCCTTGAGGTGTATATAACTAAACAGACAGGTTATAACTTTTTAGAATTATGTATTTGGGACATTTTGTGTGCTATGCAAGAAATGAAACTTTATATTAAGGAATATTTTTATATTCCCCTGAAAAAAAACAACAACAACTGGAAATAACCAGGATTTGTAAAATTGTGATTTCAGGGCATGTTATAATAATAATAATAATAATAATAATAATAATAATAATATTAGTAGTAGTAGTAGTAGTAGTAGTAGGAGTATTATAAGAAATTCAATATTATATTGTTATTCAGTGTTATTCTATACAACATCAAAAACAACAACAATAATAATAATAATAATAATTACTAATAAATACTTAATAATACTAATACTAATTTAATAATAATAATAACTATTATTATTATTATTATTATTATAAGAAATTCAATATTATATTGTTATTCAGTCTTATTATTTTATATAATAATTACTAATAAATACTTAATAATACTAATACTAATTTTAATAATAATAATAATAATAACTATTATTATTATTATTATAAGAAATTCAATATTATATTGTTATTCAGTCTTATTATTTTATATAATAATAATAATAATTATTATTATTATTATTATGTAACACTGAATAATAACAATATAATACTGAATTTTGTATTATTATTATTATTATTATTATTATTATTATTTTATCATTTATTATTATCATAATAATTTATTATTAGTATATAAATTATCAGGCTTTTCTCCCGCCTTGAAGTCAAATTTATTTTAAAAAGTTATTTAAGGACTGTTTTAGGCATTTACATGACCTTACATGACTCAAAAACATTTGTGTTATGAAAAAGGCATGACACAATTATATAATCACATATACATTTATTTGGCTTGGCTGTAAAAAATAATAAATGTTTTCCTGCCGTCGACAATTTAGAAAAGCCCTTTGAGCGTGTGGAGCAGAAATACAATGCTCTTATCTGTTAGTCACATTGCCCATGCCTTCTGCTGACAGTCAATGATAAATCCTATTTTCAATACCTTTCTGCTTGCGTTTGACTCTACATTAACAGAGTCTGTCCTCCATTGGCATGCATCCTGCAGCCTACATGCTTCTTTCTTCCTCTCTCTTTTAATATCGCCATCTGTACTGCCGCTCTGTCCTTCATGTTCACACAGTCTCTTCAAATAGACATCATAACCCCTATTTCACCCACAGTCCACTGGACAGAATCCAGAAACTGGGCTACGGTATGTAAAAATAATGATTTCGCTGGTCGGTTTTACCCTTTTTCAACTGAAATGCTGCTGGAGATGGAAACATCTCTGAACCCTGATTCTTACATGACATTTGTAAATAATAGCCTGTCATTTTATTTTAGGCAGAAAGAGATTGTGAGATTTGAGGACACATTTTAACATGCAGAATTTTATTTAGCATTTTTATGAGATGGTTTTGATGCAATGATCAAAAGTTATTTAATGAAAAAAATATTTTATGTTGAAGCTTTTATATTTTATATCTAATGTTTTGTATTTTATATTTCTATATTGTCAGTGGTCTCATGAAAATATCTTTTATTGAAAATATCATGAAAATTATCATTTAAATATCAAAATCTATCCATCCATCCATTTATATCTATCTATCTATCTATCTATCTATCTATCTATATATATATATATATATATATATATATATATATATATATATATATATATATATATATATATATATATATATATATATATACATATATATATATATATATATATATGTATGTATGTATGTATATATATATATATATAATGTATGTATGTATATATATATATATATATATATATATATATATATATATATATATATATATATATATATATATATATATATATATATATATGTATAGATAAGACAGATGAATAGATAGATGAATAGATATAAATGGATGGATGGATAGATTTTGATATTTAAATGATAATTTTCATGATATTTTCAATAAAATATTTTCATGAGACCATAAACAATATAGGAAATAAAAAAATAAAATAAATGGAATATAAATATAAAAAAACTTTATTTAAAATATTTTTTCATTAAATAACTTTTGATCTGTGCATCAAAAATATCTCATAAAAAATGTTAAAATAAAATTTCTGCACGTATTAAAAATGTGTCCTCAAATCTCTAATCTCTTTCTCAAATGATGACGAATTTGTGTTGTCATGTAAGAAATCGAGATTCAAGGTATGTTTCCATCCCTTGGCTCGGTTGAAAAAAGGCTCGACCGTATTTTTACATACCATCAACCCGGACTATCCCAGTGGGCAATGAGTAGTAGGGGTTATGATGTCTGTTTGAGACTGTGTGAACATGAAGAGTTGAAGCGCAATACAAGCGATGTGTTAAAGAGGAAAGAAAGAAGCATGGCTGCAGGATGCATGCCAATGGGATGAATATGTTAATGTAGAGACAATAAATTTATCATTGACTGTCAGCAGAAAGGCATGGGTAATATTGACAACGGAATAGAGCATTCTGCTCCGCTCAAAAAGCTTTTTCTAGAATTGTCGGCGGCAGAGCATTTATTTTACCTTAAATGATTATATAGTCATGCCTTTTTTCATAACACAAATGTTTTTTGAGTCATGTAGGTAATGCCCGCGGCCGCCGGGGCGGAGAAAAAGCCTGATAGTATATACTAATAATAAATTATTATGATAATAAATGATAAAAATAATAATAATAATAATAATAATAATACGGAATTCAGTATTAATGTTATTATTCAGTGTTACATAATAATAATAATAATAATTATTATTATTATTATAAAATAATAGGGACTGAATAATATAATAATTAATTTCTTATAATAATAATAATAATAGTTATTATTTATTATTATTATTAAAGAGTATTAATATTATTAATTATTTATTAGTAATTATTATATAAATAATAAGACGAATAATAATATTAATTTCTTATAATAATAATAATAATAATAATAGATTTATTATTTATTAAATTATTATTAGTATTATTAAATATTTATTATTAATTAATAATAATAATATATTATTATTTATTTTATGATGTTGTATGGAATAACACTGAATAATAATATAATATTAATTTCTTATAATACTCCTACTACTACTACTACTATAATATTTTATTATATATATTATATATTATATTATTATTATATACCTGAAAGTAATTTACAAATCCTGGTTAATTTAATTTGATTGTTCGATTATAAAAATATTTTAATATAAAGTTTCATTTATATAACTTTAAGGATATCTACTTATCTAAAGGGTTAATTCAAATATACACACTGTATATGCCTAAATGACAATATAAAATTGTTTTCTTTATATAAGTGACATCTTGTGTGCCACTTACTTCACTGTAAGAAATAGCATAAAGTGAAATAGCTGGTGTTGGAGTACAACAATCAAGGGATTTGTTTATTAAGTCTGTGAATATCAACTGCTGTTAAGTCGGTTGTGCTGCACTTTGTCCTGTTGTTCTACTGGTCAGCTGCTACAACACAATCTGAAGCAAGCTACCATGAGCTCGTCTGATGTCATATTAACACATCCTCTAGCGATTGTCCTTCTCTCATACCACAGAAACAAACTGGCGACCCACTTATCACCTCATAATCTGCTGGCTTATAAACGACCCCGAGCAGTATTGATGATATACGATTAATGATCAATATTGGACAATTCCTGCATCTGAAAGAAAGTGCTCAAGTGTTACTATCAAATAATAAAGGGAAACTAAGCTCATGTCTTCTGTAAACAAGAACCCAAATGTGCTAATTAAAGTGTAATCCTCAACAGGCAAATCAGGTTCTGTTTCAAACGTGTCTATTTTTGGTCTAAAAAATTCATTAAACACATAAGTATTTGTTCATTTTAGAAGGAGTCGACCACAAAAATTGACAGTGAGATGGATGGAGACAAGAACAAATGAAACGAAAGAAAATTAAGAAAAGAGTGATAGGAGAATGATACGGCTGTCGATATGGCAATAACAAATAGATAGAACTACAGATAAATTGACAGACAGACGAACGGGCGCGAAGCAAAACCAGATAGATGAATAAGATAGATAGATAGATAGATAGATAGATCAAAAGACGAATATAACAAACGAAAAACAATACACAGAACAATAGATAGAACAGCAGATGAAGTGATAGAACAATATGCAATGTGATGGACGGAAAATGTGCAGAATAGACTGTGCAAATGCAGGATAGATAAATTGATAAGAACAATATATAGAGCAATAGATGTGAAGATGATGGTGGTCTGGATAGATAGAACAATAGATAGATAGAGCGATAGATAAGGCGATAGATAGATAGACAGACGGAGCGAGACAGACAGATGCAGGAACAATAGAAAATAGATAAAACGAGACCCAATTAGACAGAACAGTCGAAGTAGATGAATGACAGAGACAAGAACAAATGATGAATTTTAGCTATTTTTTAGCTAGTTTTATGTATGAGAGACATTTATGTAAAAATTTACTTTGTGGAAGGATGCTTATACTATCTGATCATTCATCTGCGCGACTCTGTTGCCTGACACAGCCTCTTCTGTTGGAGGAGGCTGCGGATGTTCAGATTAATGAAATGCGCACCTGTGGCGGTAATCATGAGACGCACTCAGCAGGGCGATGACAGATGGATAGTGCCCTGCATGTGTGAGCACACGTGAATCTCGCTGGATGCTGACTCGTGAGCATTTGACTGCTGCGCTGTCAGTGTGTCAACTCATGGGAAGCTAGTTTCTTCAAAATTCGGTAGACTGCTGCACTAAAACTTCTGCGAATTAGTAAAAATCAGTTGCAGTGCAAATAGTATTCTATGCATTAATTGACAAATATCATGCAAACATTCTGTGCCCAGCCTGTTTGGTTTTTATTATTGCCCGAGGCCCCCCCCCCATAATCCCCCGGCGCGAATAATGTATTAATTCCCCCCCGATTCTACCCCCCCGGATCTGTCCCCCCCGCATCATGTATTAACCATGTTATGAGCACCGGAGGAATATAGTCACCCCCCCGGTATAATAATAATTATGAAATTATGAAAAAGTACGAGAAATCGTGCTAATAGGTCCCCCCCCCGATATAGTCGCGAAACCTATGAAAAGTCACAATTGGTTACCCCCCCGTAATGTCCCGCAATTAACGGGGGATATAAAAAGGTATGACCGAGTATATATATTATGTATAAAAAACCAAACATTAAAAAAACAGTTTAACAAATTATTTTAATATTAGATATAAATCACATTTTGAAAGGGTACAATTGTATACTATGATATATAACTAGAAAATAGTCTGTTACCAATATTAAAACAACTTTCATTTTATATTTTTATTTTATCATTTATCAAATTTACTTATTTATTTTTTTTTTTTCTAAATGTTGTCTAATTAATTTGGATGAAAAACTCAAAAAAATCTAAACTTAAATATTCTTTGGTAACGAAAGTTTCATAAAAATTACAAGAAAATGGACAAAACAAAACATTTAACAAACAACATTTTTCTGAAGTTTGAGCACGTCCTTTTACTGACATTTTTACATAAAAAAAAAAAAGATTTAGATAAGTTTTCCTACCCAATTGGAAAGTGTGTTTTTAAAGCTGCAGTTCGTAACTTATGGTGCTCTAGCAGTTAATAAACAGAACTGCGTGCATCTTCCTGAAGAACATTGTAGCCGGGCTACTTCGCTCTGTTTATGTCTGCTGTGAATCTGGGCTACTCTGCAGCGGTACCTACCCGAACCAGTCTAAAATAGTCAGAATATAACTACTTTTTATAGTTGTATCTGGACAAGCAAAAAACACAGTTTTGGAAAATGGATTAAGTAGTGTACAAACATTATATAAATTTTGTCAATTGTGAACACAAAAAATTCTAGGACTGCAGCTTTAAGGTGCCAATTTGAAGATATAATGGCTCTGGAATCTCGACCCTCCTTTTATTCTGTTTCTGGAAGTATAATAAACAAATACCACAAATACTGACCTGGTTTTGCTCCTTATCATCTATTTTTGCTGGGCTGGGTTTATTTTCCCCTCTCTCCGGAGAAGTTTCTTTCCCTTTACCACAGTCTTGAATAAACAAAATATTTTAATATTTTGTTTATTGAAAAATCTTTATCAGAATCATTACCATGGTCTAGAACCCTCACCTAAAAGGTTATCTGGATGCAGCTGACTACTCCTGGGATTTGGCCAGGCGGCTGTGTGCTTGATTGGACGATGGCTCTGAATGGACAAGAGGAGTGTCATTCTTCTCGCTCTCTTCCATTCCTTTTCCTTCTGGACTTCAGCTTTGGGTTCTTCTCACACTCATTGGATTTCTCTGGTGCAGTGGAAGGTTCTGGCATAACTGGCTGCTGTAAAAAGATAAGTTTTAATAAGGACAAGAGAAATAATAAGTGAAAAAAAGATATTTCTGCTTGACTTCAGTCTGACCTCAGTTGTGATTTGGTACTCTCTGGTTCTGTAATCTCCTTGTCTTCTTGAGTACACAGGCATGACTCTCTGTCTTTTTCTGGAAAAACAAATGTTACTGTCAGTTAATACCTGATTCAACCAGCATTTCATTGAGTAGTGCATACACACACAATAGGGATAGGTATTGGGACAAATGTCATGATTCGATCTGCTTTTTGATTCTCAAGTTTGCAATTCGATTTCGATACAATTCAATATCAATTATTTTGGATATATATCAGTTACAGTATATGGCAAATTTTTCTAAGGAAAAAAATAATGCTGTAAAAATACAGTATACATAGGTCAGGTTGTAACCTTCTTTACAATTACATAATTATATTTCTACTCCAATTTGTTTTGAAATATAAACATTTAAATGAGGATGCTGTCAAAAATAATGTCATAAATAGATTTTCTTTATCAATTAACTTCTATTAACTAAATTAAATCAACATTTGGTGTGACCATCTTTTGCATTTAAAGCAGCTTTTGTCCTAGGTGCACTTGTGCATAGTTTTTCAGGTAGCTTTGCAGGCAGGTTTCTTGAAGAAGTTCTTCTGGATTTAGTCTGTCTCAGTTTGTTGTGTTTTTTCATGTGATTCCAGACAGACTGGATGATGATCAGATCAGATCTCTGTGTGGAGCACTGGCTGTTGTCAAACAAAAATCTCACTGGATTATTACAATTAATGGCAAAATGAATGTTTGGAAATGTAAACTGATATTTCCTACTGACACACTACAGCAAAAGATAGAAATAACTGACTTTAAACCATTTTTAGCAGGTGAAAATACTAGTATTAATACTATTCTAATAATTTTGGCCACCACTGTTTTTTTTTGTTTTTTTTGGTGGGGGCGGGGATACTCACTATTATTTAAAAGTTTGGGGTCAGTAATTGTTTTTTAATAATAAAAAATGAATACTTTTATTCAGTTTATTCACTTTTATTTATGCATTGAGTTGATCAAAAAAGTAAAGACATTTATAATGTTACAAAATATTTCTATTTCAAATACATGCTGTCCTTTAGAACCTTCTATTCATCAAAGAATCACTTCATAACCAATTGAAATTTTTGGTCTCCTTGTAATTCTCCATTCTATTTATTCAAACAGGCACATCACAATCATTTATGTTCACGACTTCATAAAAGTCCTAAAGAAAAAAAAGAAACCAAAAGAAAAGAAAAGAACAAAAACAACAGAAAAAAATTCTTCGAGATTATAAAAGGAATAATAAGACAGCTCAAATGTGCAATGGAAGGAACAGTGAGGATACGTTACGATGCCAGCTAGCAGCCAGTAGTCATGGCGACGGTGCCAGATGTCGTATATTTTGCCAGATGACACAGCTGCGCGTTCCTCATTCTGCCACAGCGTGTGTAATTCTGAACATACATAAACACTCATGCACATCCATGCATTCTTTATCTCTCCTATCATTCACCAGAATTTTTAATCTGCTGTCTGTGATACAATACGTGACCAATGTGTTGACACCCGTTGAAGCGAGACAGCAAATCAGAACAACGTCAATAAGACTACAACTCACCTGTGAATCCTCCATCTGCGATGTTAAACATGAAACGAGTCTTGATGCTGTTCTTGTCATCTCTGTGACTCTCATCCACGTCGTCCCTCGTGTCTTTCTCTCCATTCAGTTGGTTCTCAGGGGGGTCTTCAGATTTGAAATCATCAGGAATGGCTGCAGAAACTACATAGTTTGACAAAGAAGAGGGGTTGGTCCTGTACTTTCCATCAATAGGGTACAAACTGATGTTCAGTTCATTTTTTAAGCCTTAAGGTTTAGATCTTTTTATTATTAAACGGACAGAAATCTCATTCCAATTATTACACACATTTTAGCATTGACAACACGTGTCAAGCTTTCATTTATGAGAACAATAAATTTATCAATAAAACAACTTTATTTTATATTTTTTTATTTTATCATTTATCAAATTTATATTTATTTTCTAAATGTTGTCTAATTAATTTGGATGAAAAACTCAAAAAAAAAAATCTAAACTTAAATATTCTTTGGTAACAGGGATTCTCTGCATAAAAATTGCACAGAAAATGAATAAAACAAAACATTTAACAAACAACATTTTCTGAAGTTTGAGCACGTCCTTTTACTGACATTTACATAAAAAAAAAAAAAAAAGATTTAGGCTCAGTTTTCTACCCATTTAGTGGAAAGTGTGTTTTTTAAAGCTGCAGTTCGTAACTTATGGTGCTCTAGCAGTTAATAAACAGAACTGCGTGCATCTTGCAGAAGAACATTGTAGCCGGAGCTACTTCGCTCTGTTTATGTCTGTGACGAATCTGGGCTACTCTGCAGCGGTACCTACCCGAACCAGTCTAAAATAGTCAGAATATAACCACTTTTTATAGGTGTATCTGGACAAGCAAAAAACACGGTTTGGAAAATGGATTCGTGGTGTACTCGCTTATTATATAAATTTTGTCAATTGTGAACACAAAAAAAGTTACGGACTGCAGCTTTAAGGTGCCAATTTGAAGATATAATGGCTCTGGAATCTCGACCACTCCTTTTATTCTGTTTCTGGAAGTATAATAAACAAATACCACAAATACTGACCTGGTTTTTGCTCCTTATCATCTATTTTTGCTGGGCTGGGTTTATTTTCCCCTCTCTCCGGAGAAGTTTCTTTCCCTTTACCACAGTCTTGAATAAACAAAATATTTTAATATTTTGTTTATTGAGAGAAATGTTTTATAGAATCATTATACGCATGGTCTAGAACCCTCACCTAAAGGTGTCTGATTGGCTGACTGCTCACTAGGTTTATTGGGCGGCTGTGCTTGATTGGACGATGGCTCTGAATGGACAAGAGGAGTGTCATTCTTCTCGCTCTCTTCCATTCCTTTTCCTTCTGGACTTCCGCTTTTTGGTTCTTCTCCCTCATTGGATTTCTCTGGTGCAGTGGAAGGTTCTGGCATAACTGGCTGCTGTAAAAAGATAGAGATTTTAATAAGGACAAGAGAAATAATAAACAGAAAAAAGATATTTCTGCTTGACTTCAGTCTGACCTCAGGGTCCAGCGATTTGGTACT
Source organism: Tor tambroides (assembly GCA_021397915.2). Lineage (NCBI taxonomy): Eukaryota > Metazoa > Chordata > Actinopteri > Cypriniformes > Cyprinidae > Tor > Tor tambroides. The sequence goes on along the minus strand of JAFVLL020041205.1, from coordinate 85,725 downwards.
CTCTGGTTCTGTAATCTCCTTGTCTTCTTGAGTACCAGACACTGACTCTGTCTTTTCTGGAAAAACAAATGTTACTGTCTAGTTAACCACAAACAACCAGCATTTCATTGAGTAGTGCACATACACACACACAATAGGGCTAGGTATTGGGACAAATGTCATGATTCGATCTGCTTTTGATTCTCAAGTTTGCAATTCGATTTCGATACAATTCAATATCAATTATTTTGGATATATATCAGTTACAGTATATGGCAAATTTTCTCAAGGGAAAAAAAACTAATGCTGTAAAATACAGTATACATGAGTCAGGTTGTAATACTAACTTTACAATTACATAATTATATTTCTACTCCAATTTGTTTTTTGAAATATAAACATTTAAATGGTGGCTGTCATAAAAATTTGACGAATTTATTCAATAAATATTGAAAAACAGTAAAAATTATAATGAATATGTCATATGGTGCATATATTCAGTAAAATGAGGTAAATGTGACGTTACGTTATTGTTTACAAGCTTCTTTCCACGGTTTAAACACTGATTGAGTGACAGATTTTATTGTTTGAACACTGTAAAACAAAATGACAGAATTTGAAATCTGAGACTTTGTTTCATATAAAAAGTGACAAAACACAAAGCTTACTGCGATTTATTGGATGGGAGGCACGCTACAATGTTTCGTTCATTAACTGAAAACAGGCTTGACTAATCAATTTTTGTGATTTAAGAATAGATATTGTTTCGTAAAAATGAGAATCGATTAAAAATGAGAAATTGATATTTTTTATCCAGTCCTAACACACACACACACACACACACACACATGTTGGTATTGGTGGTTTACGGGACTCTCCATAGGCGTAATAGTTGTTATACGAACTGTATTTTCTATTGCCTTACACCAACCCTTCACCTGAACCGACCCTTTACAGAAAACTTTGTGCATTTTTAGATTTTCAAAAAAACAAAACACTATTTAGCATGTTTTCTAAGCCTTTTGAATTACAGTACAGGGACATAGGCAGTGTCCTCTTAAACCACCTTCATATTGTAATATCTCTGTCATACCCATGTCATTATAAAAATTTGTGTCCTCATAAACCACCCAAACCAGTGCACACTTTCACACACCTGAAGGAACAGGTGTGCTGGGTTGAGTCGGAACCGGACTGGCAGGAACAGGCGTATTGGGGTCCGATGAGACACTTTCAGTAAGTTTTTTCAGCTCCAATCCCACAGGAATCAAATCTGGTGTACTAAACTTCCCATTCACATGCTCAAACTCCTGAACCTACATACACACATTCAAATTTCGGTAGTGTTTCGTGACAAATTTAATCAAATTTAAGTTGCTATTTTATTATTGTATATATATATTATTTTATACAAAATAAGTTTAAATGCTCAATTAAGTGCATAATGCCATAGAATGTTAAAGTACATAATTTTAGTTAATCATAAATAAACAAATCAACTTCAAATTAGATATTTATATCCATCAAGTTAAAAACCAGTGCACATAAAATGCAGTAAGTAGTTCATCACCTTCTTGCGGACCAGAGACATGACACCGATCCGGGTGAGAACATGTTGGCGGGATAGGCCTTCCCTTGGGACTCCATCTGCAAATGTCTCTGCTCCATCTGCCCCTGGCTCACACAGGTGCCTCATGAACAGAGATACATAAGCCCTGAAAAACACACAAAGACCAATAAATGAAAATGTATGTATATATATTTTTCCCCCCTCTGATTTATGCATCCCTGCCTCTGCTGAATTATTTTTATTCCCGACAGGGATATAAACATCCCGCGATCTCGCTCCGAGGTCCCGTTCTGAATCAAATGATTCGCGATCCGATTGGAGCGCTTAGAAACAGTGAATCATTTTGCGACTCAGTGGTTTAACTGATTCAGAGTTTCAAAACGCACCGTTTATAGCTACTTTGTTCTTTGCTCGCTTTCTCTATATAATTTATTCGTTGCTTGAATAACAGTGGAAATGAAATCATTATAAATAATAGGCCTAACTTACAATGTTTTTAATAGATTGTGGTCACGTTAAATACAGTTTCCGTCGTATTAAAAACATTTCATGACATCACACCCATATGGTAGCCTACTAGCCTAAAAAGACGGGTTTATGATGTGCGTTATTAACAGATTACACTAACATTAGTTTACTTTGGCTATAGCCCCCTTACCTTCCACCTATGGAGAAAGAAAAAAGTTTTTAAAAGCATCCCCCCTCTGCTTTTTTCACAAATCGCACCCTGTATAGTTTTTGTTTACATAATATATGTACGTGTACTGTGTTTATTTATTATGTATATATAAATACACATGCATAGTGTTTATATTTTGAAAATATTTACATGTATATACATTTATATATTTATATTATTATATTCTATATTATATATAAATATATTTAATATATAAACTTAACATATTTTTTCTTAAATATATACATGCATGTGTTTGTATTTATATATACATAATAAATATACACAGTACTCACTCATATATTATGTAAACAAAAACTTTTATTTTGGATGCGATTAATCATTTGACAGCGCTAAAATAAATAAATAAATATATATATATATATATATATACACACACACACACACACACACACAAACTATAACAGAGAAACACACATACCTGAACTCCTTCTCACTTTTTCCTCTCAGGTCACGGACCAGCCAGTGAGAGTTGAAGGCATCTTGTGGGGGCATACCCCAGCGCATAATTGCATTCAGGAAGGCTTTCCGCTGCCGGGCGTTAAATCCCAAAACCTGAAATCCCAACGGTAAATAGCCAAAGCTTCACCTGAAGCAAGGAATTATGCACAAACTCGCTCTTTTCATAATATTGTAAGAAGATTTACCTCTATGTTTCCACTGACTCTAGCCAGCAACGGTGGCAATGGTTTGTCTCGATCGCTCTTCAACTGTCTGCGAGATTGTCTGCGTCCTCCTAGAGGTGTGTACCAAGTGAAATGAAATCAGTAAGATATTTTAATGTTTTTGAAAGAAGTCTCTTATGCTCATCAAGGCTACTCTTATTTAATAAAAATGCAAAATATTATGTGAAATAAATTTAAAATAACTGTGGTCCATTTTAGTTTTAGTTTTAGTCATTACTCCAGTCTTCAGTGTCACATTATCCTTCAGAAATCATTCTAATATTGCTGATTTATTGCTCAAGAAACATTTCTTTTTTTTTAATTGATATATTTTATAATATTATAAATTGAATGCATCCTTTCTGGATATAAGTATATATTTCTTTCAGAGAATAAAAAATCATACTGACAAAATCATTAGAGTGTGTGTATGTTTATACATATATAATGATGTCTACCTTCAGGACGTTCCTCAAAATCTTCATCCTCATCCTCAGACCCGACGGAGTACTCAGATTGATTGTCTGAAAGATCATCTTGCCACTCTGAGAACAGGATTGAGACAGAATGCTTGTAAACTCATATGCACAGTTTTATGCTGAGTTATAGTACTGTCAGCATCTGTGTTTGTGTACCTTGGTCCTCCTGAGAGGCATCATTATAGTTGACCTGTTTGCGGATGCGTTTCCCTTTGCCCAGGTTCCGGGCCAAATCCTCCTGCTGCTGCTCGTAATGGTGCCTCAAGAGCTTCTCCCAGTAGTCTGGATCAACATTCTCTTCCTGCTTAATAATCTCCCTCTGGACCTCTTCCTGCAAGAACACACACACACACACACACACACACACACACACAAATGCAGATCATATATCACGGGCCTATTATTGACTTCAATTAATCTAATTGTATTTATTGTATACTAACAATAATCCTAAACGTCTGGGATTTGCATATGAGATAATATAATTACTTTTTTGTAATTATTTATTCCCTTTATGAAGTTGGATGAAGCTTTTCCTTTATAATTCAGGGTTTTGTTCCAACACAGACAGATACCTTACGAAAAGGACTGTGGTGGTACAATGGTACAGTGATGGTATCAGAATATATTTATATATATATATATATATATATATATATATATATATATATATATATATTTCCAGCATACTTTATGAACAGAAAGTTCAAATATAAATATAAATCTTCTACAACGTTATAAATATATTTACTGACAATTTTGATTAATATAATGCATCCTTACATAGTATTAATGTCTTTCGAAAAAATTGTACAGACCTCAAACTTTTGAATGGTAGTGTATGCATCAGGTCAAAATTTAAAGGAAAAAACAACAACAAAAAAAACGGGTTAAACATTGCATCGCAAGCCTTTTGTCTTTTCAGACTACAATCTGATTGCCCGCCTGAACAAAGTCATAGTGATGCTGCCCCTAAACACAATACTAAATCCATTAAAAAAACAACAATCCAAGAAGCTTTTGTGAAAAACTGAAACACAACTATGCCTTCTTGTGTATAGAAGAGTGAAAGAAAAGGTAGTCATTTTGAAAGGATTGACTAGCATTTATCTTTGATCCCTTGTTTAATAGAAAGAGGTATGAGGAACAGACAGTAAAGCATCTGTATCTCACCTCTCCATCCTCCTCTCTCACCACATACTTAGCCACCTTAAATGAGCTCAGGTACTCGTTCATGTTCTGGATCTCTGTGTCTTCGGTGGCATCCTGGCTACGGTCCAGCAGTTTGGAAATGGCGTTATCATCGTAGTGGATCACACTGCCCTCCTCTCCTTCTTTATTATCTCCTGCAGAAGAGATTTAGGACATGAACTACTGGAATCCACAAAAGTTTGTCTTAAACCACTTCAGCTCACCCATCGTTCTGGCGGCTTCCACATCATCTTTAAAAAGCTCCTCAGTGCCAAACTTGAGGATGTCGTCTAGTTCCTGTTTGGACATGGAGCCCGTCTTAGAGCCCAAGCCGGGACGCACCACCAGATGGGTCAGCATCATCTTTCGCTTGGCTACCTGGGTAATACGCTCCTCTACAGATGCCCGAGTTACAAAGCGATAGATCATCACCTTTTTATTTTGACCAATACGATGTGCCCTGCTAAATGCCTGCAAGGACAAAGAGAAAAGACAGATGAAGAGAAAGTGAAAGAAGAACACAGCAAGAAAAAAATGCTCAATAATTAAATAATAGAGAGCTATAGATAAACACAGCCTCGTAGTTTGTAATATAATGTCTATCTATAACACAATGTATCACACACACATACATATATACTTCACTTTAAACAGCTTCACCCTTGTGAAAAATAAACATACTAAAATGGATTGAAATACATTTATTTCATGCTAAGTATACTACAAATACATTGACATATTTATGTACTTAAAAATACCCTGCAATCGCACTTTTGATATATTAAACTGGTATACCTAAAGTCTGCTAAACTGGAACAACTAATTTTGTACTTAATGCACTTTAATTGAGCGGAAGTAGTGCCGAGGTCCAACTAAATATATACTGAAGTATATTTGATTGTACTAAAGTGGAACTACCGCAAGTATACTTTAGGTACACTTTAAATATCTTGCATTTAAAGATCATACAATCCTCATCAATCGTGACATTAAAACAGATTTTAGGCTTAATATTAAGAAATGTGCATTGTGCACAAGTAGTACTCCAAATGCAGTTTTATCAGTAAGTCTTGAGTGATATGTTAATAAATTTGAACTATAATTTGTATGAAATAAATTTATTTTAAATATATTACTTTTTTACTAGGGAAGTGTAGTTACTTTTTGTTAATAGCTTGTAGTCCAGCTAAATACTTTTTAAAAGAGTACTTTAACTATTTAAATTATAAGTCACCGTTCAAAATAGCTTCTCCAGCACTGGTGTTTGCATTACCTGAATATCATTGTGTGGGTTCCAGTCAGAGTCATATATGATCACTGTGTCTGCGGTTGCCAGATTGATACCTAATCCTCCAGCACGTGTAGACAGCAGAAAACAGAACTGCTGAGCCCCGGGTGCTGCACACAGGGTGACAGACAGTCAGTATGAAAGCCTTAGTATCCACTATCCCCCCCACACACAGACATCACTGCGGCTTCATTGCTGGCATCCTCACCGTTAAAGCGATCGATAGCCTCCTGTCGCAGCCCCCCAGTGATGCCCCCGTCAATACGCTCGTATTTATACCCCTCAAACTCCAGGAAGTCCTCTAGCAGATCTAGCATCTTTGTCATCTGAGAGAGGGATCAACAGTGCAGGATGAGACACAAACAGGAGGATAACAGAGATATCCAACAAAGGGACAAATGGCAGAGTTAAGCAAAATGTTAAGCAAACTCAGCTTGCCAGCTCATGCATAATTCCATCTATGCGAAATACAACAACAAGAGGGGACAGAAACACAGCCCTCCTCTTTAATCAAGCTTAAAGGACTCAAACATACAACACGCCATAACATTAATATGTATGTTTATTTTCAAGCACTTCGGAAATAAAAGGGTGGCAAAATGTCTCGTCGAGACATCCTCCCTTTACCTGTGCCATTCATCAAATTAATGGATGCAGTGATTCCACAGGCAATTTAAAATGGGAGGGAAAAGAGTCTAAGGACTAAACAATAAAGCGGGGATAAATATAGGCCCCGCCTTTTCATTTGTCAACTCCATTTAAAAGATGAATGAGCTCCGCTCTTATTTTCTATTCACAGTTTACCATCTAATTAATCTTCCACTGAAATAAAGGCAAGACCGCCACATATTTAAGGGTTTTTTGTTATTCACAGGGCATTCTAAGCTCTAAAAGAGGGAATAAGTACCATACACTATACCTGAGAGAAGATGAGAACCCTGTGCCCTTCATTTTTCAGTTTTTTGAGCATCTTCTGAAGCAGGGTGAGTTTTCCTGAGGATTTCACCAGGAGGTTGCCATCATAAGAACCATTGGGTAAGACTGGAGCTTCCTGTATACATAAAAATGAAAACGTACAAAAGACTTGACAAATGTTAATTAAATATGCAAGCTGTTTTATAGACTATATTAAACCGTTCAAAAGTTTGGGGGTTCAAAATGATTTTTATGATACTCACCAAGGTTGCATTTATTTGATCAAAACTACAGGACACACAGTAACTCACTCACATTGTGAAATATTAATACAATTCAAAATTACAGTTTTCTCTTTCAATTTTTGTTTTATTTTTATATATATATATATATATATATATATAATTTATTCCTGTGATGAATTTTCATCAGTCATTACTCCAGTCTTCAGTGTCACATGATCCGTCAGAAATCATTCTAAAATGCTTATTTGGTGCTCATTAATAATTTAGTTTTTTATCAATGTGTAAAAACAGCTGTGATGCTTTATATGTTTGTGGAAACATTTTTCAGGACTCTTTGATGAATAGAAAGTCTTAATGAACAGAATATATTTGGAATAGTAATCTTTTGTAACTGTCACTTTTCATCAGTATAATAAAAGTATTCTTTTTCTTTTTTTTTTTTTAATTTAACAATCCCAAACATTTGAATTGTAGTTTACTTCCAATTATTAGTTGTTGTTTTTTTACAAGACATCTGCAACAATCGTTAAAACATCTCAGAAAAGAAGAAGGGCGCTCGACACCAAAACGCTAGCATGATATTGCTATGCAATTGTTAAGGTGGTCTATGTCTTTTAGCTCAGTAGAATATGGTTGCTTGAGTGTTCTGGGTTCAAGTCAAAAGACCTCAGTGTCTATGATATTCTGGTTTCTAGATATGGCTCAGGTCCCTCCAGTGTAAGTATGAGATTGTTTTATAATCTACCAAGTGAAGTCTATTAATGCACATCACTTTAAGCCACTTCACTTGGGGTAACATTCACATCTATAATTTTGAAAAACCCTTAACTTCAAGTATAAGCAACAGCAAAAGTGGTGCTTGCCTTAGCAAACATTATTAATAGTCATCAGGCAATTTCTAAGAGCAAATAACTTCAAAACCACAGAACTTTGTCTTTGTCCTTGAACATGAGAATGTAAGATAAGGCCGGTATTATGCATCAAACTCACTGCAGACATAAGAAACAATACACTCTCTTACGAAAGGCTTTAAATAGGTCTTATAAAACAGAAAATGTATTGCCATTACATGTGCTAACAATAAACCACTGCAGTGATATAAACTGTGGGCCTCCATATGTTCTCCTCCCCTCCCCTCCTCACCACTGCAGCCACTGGAAACAGGTAGGGATGGTTGCAGCATTTCTTCAAGTCCATCATGATGTTAAGAAGAGACACCTGGTTCCCTCCTCCCTTGGCATTCAATGCCTCAAAGTTACGTGTTAAAATGAATTTGTAGTATTTCCTGTGAGAGAAAAAAAAACATGAAATTATCTTGCATGGGAAACCATGAAATATGACACTGAGTGATAATAAATTGATGTTTATTCAATAATTTAGCATTAGGAACAGAGAATTTAAGACTGACTTCTGCATTGGGCTGAGCTCTACTCGCACTATAAGCTCAGTTTTTGCTGGCATGTTCTTAAACACATCTGCCTTCAGTCTCCTGAGCATGTGTGGCCCCAGCAGGTCATGTAGTTTCTTAATCTGATCCTCTTTCGAGATGTCCGCAAACTCCTCCAGAAAGCCCTCCAGGTTACTGCGCACAACAACATTTTCATTTCGATATAAGGAGAGATAGAATTCACTTCCATCAAATCATATGAAAAACATGTTCCAATCTAAGCCCCGCACTCGCTCTGCGGGGGATCATTATTTTACGAGCGGATCTACTGTATGAATCACCAGGTGAATCATGCAGTCTGCAATCTTACTTGAAGCGCTCCGGGGTGAGAAAGTTGAGCAGGTGAAAAAGCTCTTCGAGATTGTTCTGCAAAGGGGTTCCAGTCAGGAGCAGCTTATAGTAGATTTTGTAGCCGTTCAGAATTCTGAAAAACTGAGCATTGATTTATTGATTATTAAGTATAGATTTAATAAATTGATTTATTTATATAGAAACCATGACATTTCTATTATATTAATAATAATATTACAATATAAAGTGGGGTCAAAAATCTGAGACAATTAAAAAAAATCTGTGATTCAAAATCTAACTGAAAATAACAAATCTAAAAATATTTTTTCACTAAAATGTTACATTTTTCAATTTTCCTTATATTTCCTTCAGTTTCCCAAAATTCTTATATCTAAACTTCTTATGTTATTATTTTGAATAATGTACCTCATAGAAAACATAATATATATATATATATATATATATATATATATATGTAAAAATTAGGGCTGGTAATTTAACACGTTAATTAGATTAATTAATTACGGTGAAAAATAATGCATTAAAATTATTAACGCATTTGACGCACTTGCCCCGCCCCAGACTTATGTGGGTCATCTGACATTTCATGCAGTTGATTGATGACAAATATGAGGCAGGGCAACAACTCACTGCATGATGGAGCCTAGAGAACGTATGTCCCTAAAATTCAAGATATGGGGCAAAAATGCCCCTGTTTGAGTTTTTGTCTCATATTTATAGTTAAGCAATATCACACGAGCAATAGGCTAAGTGCAATATCACACAAGTCCAAATGTGATACTGATCTTATATAACAGTTCAGTAAGTAAGAAGTTAATATTGATATTTTAGACACAATGTTGTCTGTTTTGCTCAATTTTGCCAACAAAAATATAAAGACAAAGCAGAACTGTTCGTCTCCGAACAACACAGCGGCATTTCATTTCTTAATGCAGTTTTGAACGAATTGGGTGAACCATTTGGCGCGTTGAACCATTGGCCATAGGCGCATTGGATTTGAAGCGGCGCTGCACAGACCGATCGGTGTACGACATCAAAGGACTGCGAGAGCAATTCAAAAGCATAAGGAGCTGTCTCCTCTCTATAGCTCTTGCGGTACTTTCATGTCACAAACCGATCGGTCTGATGATGATGATCCGCTTCAAGTCGAACAAGCCTAATGATTCAATGGACCATTCATAAAGAACCATTTACTTCACTCCTGAATGAATCAGCCATTTGAACGAATCAAATGAATGAATAAATGACTCGATGACTTAATCATTAAAGGTGCCATAGAATGCATTGATACAATATTTTAAATTGTTCTCTGATATCTATATAGAAGGTATGTGGCTTAGGTAAGGGCAAAAGTTATCCAGAAACGGTTTTACATGTCCATTTACAACCCTAGGATTTGTCCCTAGAATGAAATGCTCTGTTATTACCTTATTTGGAAGGCTCATGAATAATAATGTTGAGCTGTGCTCTGATTGGCTGTTTCACAGTGCGACTCAATGTTGAGCTCTGCTCTGATTGGCTGTTTCACAGTGCAGCTCATTTCAGTAGCTCACAGAGCAGGAATGAAACACAGGGAAAATATATATTTCAATACTTTCTCTCGCAGTTATATCGGGTAATTATACTGTATATAAAATGCGGGCATCAGGGAGCCGCTTTGAATGCACGATCGCGTTTTACTTTCACTTTCGAGATTTGCGATCGCTTGTGCTCTATGTGCACACATTTTACAAGATCAGATGCTTGTCAGTGGTGCTCAAGATCTGTAAATCATTCGCCATCATCCTCAGTCATCTCTCCTTACTCTGTTTATGTGGTAAGTGAAATCTTATGCACTGTAATGTAACAGGCTACCGCTAGCAAGCAGCTAACCATGTCCCTTTAGTGGCTCACGTTATTTGTTTTCCATGCCTTTCTGAATACAGACACCAACCCATCCCTGCACAGCCTGGAACATAACATTTATTTCTATGATCTGCCATTTTCGCTATTTTCCTCGCTTGTTTCTTCACAATACCTGCAGAACTTCTGATGATTCCACCGTGCAGGTCCGACTGGCCTAGAACAATTGCGGGTATATGCAAATATTGGGGGGTAACTATTAGTGATCCCAACTCTTACATCACAGTCGGTGTTATGTTCCGATTTGCCTATTTTTCAGTGGTCTTTTGTTTGCACGAGATTTATATAAGAAGGAGGAAACTTTGGTGTTTGACCCACGGTATGTCATTTCCATGTACAGAACTCTTATTATTCAACTATGCAAAGGTAAATACAGTTTTCCATTCTATGGCACCTTTAAGACATTTACCACCGCCTACTGGCAGTTTTAGTTTATTATTTAGAGTAGTAATAATAATAAAATTAATAAAATAAATTATTAAAGGTATAGTTCATCCACCCAAAAATGACAACTGTGTCATCATTTACTTACCCTCATGGTCCAAAAGAGTATATGTAATAAATTTTATCAAACAAAATATTTTTTGCTGAAGCTACGTTTTGTAATGTCTGTTGATGCTTTACACAACAATGACTTTAAATTATCTTTTGAGAGTAATTTCTCAATCAAATTTGATGTGCAATTAATTAGATTAATTAATCGCCACATCATGTAATTAATTAGATTAAAAATTTTAAGCGCTTACCAGCCTTAATATATATATATATATATATATATATATATATATATATATATATATATAATACTGTATATGTGACCTGGACCACAAAACCAGTCATAAGGATTATTTTTTTGAAATTGAGATTTATACATCATCTGAATAAATACATAAAGATTTCCATTGATGTATGGTTTGTTAGGATAGGACAATATATGGCTGAGATACAACTATTATAAATCTGGAATCTGAGGGTGCAAAAAAAATCTAAATATTGAGAAAATCACCTTTAAAGTTGTCCAAATGAAGTCCTTAACAATGCATATTACTAATCAAAAATTACGTTTTGATATATTTACAGTAGGAAATTTACAAAATATCTTCATGGAACATGATCTTTACTTAATATCCTAATGATTTTTGGCATAAAAGAAAAATCAATAATTTTGACCCATCCAATGTATTGTTGGCTATTGCTACAAATATACCCGTACTACTTATGACTGATAAGGTGGTCCAGGGTCACATATATAAAAACAATAACAAAAAAGCATATGTAAATATATATATATATATATATATATATATATATATATATTTATATATATATATAAAATTTTATATATTTTTTTACACTTCATAATTGTTATTAATATGACAATGTCATAAATGTTTCCTTGAATTCTGTACCTTTGACTGGTTATTCTTCAGTCGGTGGGCTTCATCCACAACCAGACAGGCCCAGGTAACGGAGCCAAGTATTGCCTGATCAATGGTGATCAGTTCATATGACGTCAGCAGGACATGAAACTTTATCAGTGCGTCCTTCTGTGATGAGAAACTCTCATCAGAAACAATGCACTTCTGAATGAAACCTTTCAATAGTTAGGATGCTTTTTAAATTGTTTGGAATATTTGAAATATGTAATTCAGGTATCAGTTAAAGAATGACATCAATCAGCTTCTGTTTTGATGCAAAATACTGTTTTGAATGGGACACGGAATAAGGCATCAAAATGTCTATCAGGTTAGTCCACAGCACTCTCTCACCTTCATGCGGAAAACCTTGCGACCTGATTTGATGGTGCCGTCCTCGAAGGTAAATTCATTCTCACGTATGACAGCCCTGCTGTCTTTGTCTCCTGTGTAAGTCACAACGTAGAAATCCGGAGCCCACATCTCAAACTCTCTCTCCCAGTTGATGATGGTGGAGAGTGGCGCACTGACCAGAAACGGCCCTTTGGAATGACCCTGAAACAAGCAACTCGGTTACACTCTGTTCCCTTCTTCTCTCAAATGCATTTGAAAGAAAGTTCAATTGGCGCCCAGACCTCTTTGTAGAGTGAGTACAGGAACACTATTGTCTGCACAGTCTTGCCAAGCCCCATTTCATCAGCCAAGATTGTGTCGGTTCCTTGGGCCCAAGAGAATCGCAACCAGTTCAGGCCTTCTAGTTGGTATGGGTGCAAAGTTCCCCCTGTGTCATCAATGAACCACGGCTGCTGTTCAAACTTGATGGTAGGCTGTGACCAATGACACATACATAGGAGAGAATGATAACTGAAAAAATAACTGAAAAACTGTAAAATCATAAAGCAAAATGAATTCATCCATATATTAATCAAGCAAAATAGCAATTGCACTCACATCCACAACTGGAGTGTCTGGTGGAGGTTGTCTCCTCTTTACTTCCTCTTTGAGTCTCTTTCCCTTTCTAAACAGCAGGGGGTGATGGCTTTCACCGAGCATCTGATCCCTGGTAAAATCAGAGTCATTGAGTGTATGGCACTTTTCACACACTTTGGGTGCTTCTCAAACGGAAGGCTGCATCCTACCGAGGCTGCGTCCTTCCTAGTTCAGTCCTTCAGAGTCTTGTAGGCTAGAGTCCTCATCGGTATATAAACGCCAGAATAAGACGGTCTAGTAAGTGCGCGTGGTTACGTCACATATGTTCCCGCCCTCACAGTCACAGCACGAAAATAAAAAATTTGGAAAAATACTTTGTATTACAAACCTTTATATTATTTGGCTTTCTATTAATGCAATACAATGAATCACAGCTGTCTACAGTCTCCCTATGGCTTAAGTTATTGGCAGTTTAGCGTTTATTGAGTAATTTACACCAAAACAAAAAATAACATCTATGATTTCATGTCTGAAAACATTCTTTTTGTCTAAAATTTCATAATAAATTCAGACAAGCTCATTAATGACTCGTTTTTCGTAAGTTTATTTTAATGAAATGGAATGGGGACAAAGGATTGTGGGTGATTGAAGGTCGCAAAGAATACATCCCATGCATCCTTCAAATTCAGCTGAATGAAGGATGCGAAACAAAGGCTGCCTTCCAAGGATCCTTCCAATTGAGATAGCCTTCAGAAACGTTTGATGACGTGGCGGCCGAGATATGCAGCCTTCGTAGGATGCAGCCTTCTGTTTGAGAAGCACCCCATATGTCCCATTTCTTCATTAAAGGCACAAATCTTTTTTCTTTCACATTTTTTTTTTCTACTTTGAGAACTATTAGGATGCTAGCATGAACCAAGGATGAAAAGTATAAATATATTTGTAATGTAATTTTAGGGGAAAAAAAGTTTTATCTAATTATTAGGGCTGTCAAAATTAACGCGTTAATAATGCATTAATGCAAATTCATTTTAACGGCACTAATTTTATTAACGCGTGATTAATGCAGTGTGCATTTTCTGTTTGACCCACGGCCTAGCCCGTAGCTGGAGAAATGTTGCCAACTTATCGACTTCGTTGCTAGATTTAGCGACTTTTCAGACCCCTTTAGCGAATTATTTTTTTCCAAAAAAGCTCCTAGCGACAAATCTAGCAGCTTCTTGGACAAACTTTTTTTAGTTTCCGAGACTCCCGGTACTGCCGCACGAGCGCAAGGTCTTGCTTTCCCAGCGCACACACACCTCTATCTCTCTCTGCGTCTGATCTGTTCAGTGAGCGACTGAGAGGAGCAGCGCTTTCAGTTAAAACAGATATTATGTTGCTTCTCTAATTTTACATGCAAATATAGCCAAAATCACAGCACAGGAATTGTCTTTATCTTATGTGTATCTGACTTCATCAGACGACGGCTCGATTATAAATCAGGATTATTGTGCAGATTAACATCTTGGAAGGGAGAGCTGGTTATGTAGTCTTAATGGGTTGCGTTTTGGACACCATTTCATATTCATTCCGTTGTCTGACAGCAGAGACAGTAAAATATATCAATGAAAACAGTTTTATTGAGAATTTAGCTGCATCAAAATGCAGTATGTGGGCACAGAGAGGCAAACAAATGTAATACAAAATGTACCTTTATTATTTATTATGTTCAAAAGTGAGCTGCCCTGTTGTGCGAACATGTAAACAGGCTTGTGTAAGTAAATTTCTCAGCGCAAAGAAAGACCTGGTATTTCTATGTTCTTTTTTCATGTGTCTAATAGACATGAACAAGTTATTTGAAAAACATCTATGACCTTAGAAAGATGACTAGTCTTCATGCTCTATGTTGACTATGGTTTCACTAATAATAAACATGCATTTGCATAAAGCATCCATATTTGTCCATGCCCATGTTGATTTGAGTATTTAAAACTTGAAAAGTATTAATTTAAGGTGCATTTAGAACAGATAAAAATGTGCGATTAAGTTGCGATTAATCGTGAGTTAACTCATAACAATCATGCGATTAATCGCAATTAAATATTTGAGTCCCTACTAATTATAAATGCTGAAATTACTATTACAATACATATACAATATGTACATATGAAATGTTGCACAATAATACTGTTCAAAATATTAGAAAATGGTATGAAATACTACTTGGCCACTTTTTAGAGAATAAATTAATAATTTTAATTGTTGGTAAATAGGTTGCTTAATTACTATTAACCAACATTTAGTCCTAAACTAACTACTAACTAGAGAGAGCTTAATTTAGGTTAAACATTAAACATTAAACCTGTTACCCATTCTAGAATTTCTTTGTTTTATTTTATAAATGCTGTCTATTTAAATTGGATGTTTGTTTATTGTGTTTTGCTAAAATGGAGTTCAGGATTGCAGAAATTGCAGGTCTTAAATTAAATGAATAAAGCTATAAAAATAAAATATTTAGCTTGAATTTCTGAGGCTGATGATCAACATTTTACTGACCATATAAAAAAATGCATTTAGTAATGCTTCAGGCACTACAGTATTTAATACCAACTTCATGGAAAGCTCTGCATGTGTATTTGTGCTCATTTAAAACAACTTGAAATTTAAGTGATGTGGCTTACCTGTGGTCCCAGTAGGCTTGTTTAAAGCTGTCATAATCTGGAATGTCAAATTCATCAGTCTCCCAGGTGCACTGATCATACGGCAAATCTCTCCACTTAATCAGGTAGTGTACATCTCCATCCTTATCAAAACTTAAATTTACACAACACAGTCTTAAAGCATATAATTATATCATAATTTTCTGCATGAAAAGTATGTTGTCTGAAGTATAGCATTAGCACCTGTGGTTGACGATCCGGTGAATGATCATCCACTCCGGCTTGATGCCATAACGGTAGAATCGTTCCTCCATGGCTGCATACTGAGGGTCTTTGCTCCTCCTCTTCTCACTGTTAAGTTCCTCCTCCCCAGAGCCATAGTCGTATGGTGGTGGTTCGTCCATGTCGTTCTTCCGCTGGTAGTTACGGTACATTACTGTGTGATATAGCTCCAACTGCATCAAGGGAAAGAAACAGAGATCAGAGATAAAAGCACAAGCCAAAAGAGCATGTGTGATTTAATGATTTAACGAAGCTGGCTCTGAGGAGGTAATGTGGGAATCCCACCTGTAGTTCGCTGACCCAGGAGCAGTGCCAGTAGGACAGCCCAGCCCATTTCACAAACAGCTGTCTCTCTGGACGACCCTTCAGCGGCATTTTGGCCAAACCATCCACCTTCTCTCCATCTCGCCCAAGGGGAACCTCAGGTGGTAGAGGAGGATCACTCCACGCCCAGTGCAGAATCTTCTGGACCTTCCCTTTTAGCGGCGGACACTAGAAAAAATATGGATGCACAATGTTCAAAACAATACATGCCTTTATTTGAGCTTTAATAGTTTGATTTGAGCCAAGTTTAAAATGTCACAAAAATGCTTTTTTATAAAACTGCATTAAATTGATCTAAATTCATCAAAGAAAATTTCTATTCACCAAAGAATCCATATAAAATGTATCATGGTTCTCATAAAAACAGTAAGCAGTATAACTGTTTTCAACTTTGATAATAACAAAAAAAGTTTCTTGAGCGCTAAATCAGCATATTAGAATGATTTCTGAAGGATCACATGACACTGAAGACTAGAGCTGTTGAAAGTTCAGCTTTGCCATCAATGGAATAAATTACATTTTAAATATGTTAAAATAGAACTTTTAAATTCTAATAATATTTCACAATATGACTGTATTTTTGGTTAAATCATAGAGCCATAATGAGCATTAAAAATGTCTTTTAAAAGTTTAGAATTATTTTCAGCTATTTTAAAAACTCTTCAGAATGATTTTAGCTGAACCGATCCATGCAGACATTTCTCACCATGCATCGTGGACATAGCCATTCTCCATTGGGAATTTCAGGAAGTGGTGGGTTGAGACAGTGGATGTGGTAGGAGGAAGGGCAGGTGTCACAGCATAACAGCTCTCCTCCGTCCTTACACACTCTGCAGAACTCCATGTGGTCATCTTCCTCCTCACCAGCAACCTCGTCTTCCTCCTCCTCGTCATCTTTGGCCTCCCACTGAATGCCTTCTTTTTCCTGAGAGATGAGGCAGTAAACTGTCAGCCTGGATAGCACTGGTTCTGTGGTTTTGAATATAATAGAGTGTATTTCTTTGCAAGTATATGCTTGTGGTGAAGCAAGGAGGGATTTCCTCACGCAGTGGGGGCAGCTCCATTTGCCCTCGGGGGCTTTCTCCAGTTCTGGATCCAGACACACCAGGTGATATGCTCTGGGACAGGTGTCACATAGAATGATCTCTCCTCCCTGCTGACAAACCTCACAGTAATCTTGATGGTCTGTCTCGTAGCCGTCTCCATCCTCTCCTACATTAACAATGGAGTTTAAAGAAAAACCTAAATGGTTTACTGAACAGAAGTACTGTGGAATTTCAATACAAAACACTTCACAATTTTAACAAGACAGCAACCCTTCGATTCTGTCATCTAAACTTACACTACTGTTCAAAGAATCAGCATCTCTAAAAGTGCTTTTATTTAGCAAGGACACATTAAATTTATTCTGTTCTTTTGAACTTTCTGTTCATCAAAGAATCCTTGAAAAAATGTACCATGGTTGACACAAAAATATTAAGCAGCACTGCTGTTTTCAACTGTGATAGCTAATCAGCATATTAGAATGGTTTCTGAAGGATCATGTGACACTGAACATTGGAGTATAATACAGAGCTATAATAATATAGACTTAAATTAAATATTAATAGAAACTATAATAATTCAAAATACTAAAATAACACTGTTGTGAAAGGTAGTGCAATAATATAATATTAATAACAGCAAATTCACTTTTTCTTTTTTTCCGTCCTCGGCGGGCTGACTTCTTTTTGGGTGCCGCTGAAGTGTCTGAACGTACAGAGGCACTGTGAATGCTGATGTCATCAAAGTCTGAAAAGTCATCCAGGAAATCCTCCTCGCTCTGAGTAATAAGACAGTTTATGCAAAAGGCACAATAAGTCATCAAAAATGAAAAGGTCATAACTTGGAAAACAACTTCAATAAGAACCCAATAAAACTGGGTGGAAAAATGGGGAAGTATATCTATACAAATGATCCATGAATTGTTCTGGGAAGTGGAAAAGCTAAAAAATTCTTCGATTCTCTCTCAATTGAAAAGCTATGGGACATCTTTCCATGTGATACACATTAAGCCCTAGAAAGATTTCACTGAAAGCGTGTTCTCACCGAAGAGCCTTTTTTCCTTTTTCCACCCTGGCCTGCTTTTGATTTGGACTTCTTCGGTTTCCCTTTCTTTTTTGTTTCTTTCACTGGCTTACTTTTTTTTTTAGCACCAGGCCCTGCAATGCAGTCCAGATGAGATAAACAAAACAGAAACTTTTTTTTTTTTTTTTTGTGAGATCTGAGAACAATACTCCTTTCTTCAGACATACATACAACACATTCTACATTTGCAAAACTTTATTTTTGTGAAGAAGCTAAACTCATATGCCCACTTAAAGCTGAAGTATAAAATATTTTGATGTTAAAATATTTCCTATAATATTCAGCATCAACTAGGATGAAATTTTCAAACTTTGAAGTTTGAAAGTTACACTAAAGCAATTGTGAGAGTGAAAAAACCAAACACATTTGACTAAAGAACTGTCAGCAGCCAATCATTAATCATGTTACATGCAGTATGTAAACAATGTAAAAGCCTCCACTAACTGCTTTGGAAATCTGTATATACCTATATAAAATCAACAAAAAGAAGATTATGTTACCCTTTCCCTCTTTGGTTTTGGCTTTTTTGATTGGGCCAGATGGTGAGACCTGTTGGATACTTCTAATACAGATGGGCGGAGCCACATTGACAGTTTCCACAGCAGCAGCTACGGCAGCCGCTACAGCAGTTGCAGAGGTGCCTTTGAAAGGGTTGTTCGCACTGAACTCTCTCCACTTTGCTCCAAGCACCGTCATCATTTTTGACATGGGGATCTTGGGGTTCTTCTTGGCAATGAGGGGCCTAACCAGAGAAAAAAAGGGATTTGGGACCAATTTTAAAGCAATAAGCTACGAGAAGCTGATTTTACCTCAAGTACTGAATGTTCTCAGGCTCTATGAATCAGTATATACTAAAAAAAAGTATATACTAAAAGAGTCTCTATCAAATCAAATAGTATGCTGGTTACAGTAGACATGCATGGTGTGGGTCTGACAGTACATCTTGTTTCAATGCCTGTTATTAGAAAACCTGTCATCATAATGTCATTACTTCATACAGGCATTAGCATTTGCCAGAAGGAACGTTTTAAAATAGAACAAGACATCTTG
This sequence comes from Tor tambroides, assembly GCA_021397915.2. NCBI lineage: Eukaryota > Metazoa > Chordata > Actinopteri > Cypriniformes > Cyprinidae > Tor > Tor tambroides. Next base: position 66,262 of record JAFVLL020041205.1, on the reverse strand, counting down.
ACAGCAGGGCAATAGGAGGTCCATGTAGAAGGAAAACTGAAATCCTACCTAAGAAACTGGCTGAAGGCTTTGTAGTTGGTGATGGTTTTATAGTCGTCCTCTGAGAAGGCATACAGCACATCTTCAAGACCCCACTCTTGCATCAGCTGACTGGATGACTTTGGCTCCTGGTGTCACATGAGAAATTGTTATTCATTTATTCTCAAGGCTAATAGAGCATAATAGCATTTCTAAGTGAGAACCTTCAAGTTTCCATCATCGTCATCATCGTCGTCCTCATCATCATCTTTCTTTCGTGGTTTTGTTTTCCTCTCATTCTTCTCTTTGGGCTTTTTCTTTTTCTTCTTCAGGGTGCTGTAGTTACTGCTCTCACTTCCTGACCTGTGACCATGATCCTCTCTGTCTGACATGTCATCTAGCCCACTCGGAATCCCCTGTGAGCACAGGCAGAGACATTATAGGAAAAGAAGATGGAGCACTCTACATTATAGGAGACATTATAGGAAAAGAAGATGGAGAATTATGGGAGCCTTTCAGTAAAGAGCTAAACTCCTTTTTGGTGGAATCTGCACATACACCTTAGCTGGTCCCAAATTAAAACTACTTTTCAGTTTTTTTGCATGATTTTAGCATGAAGCATAATTAATGGTACCATTAATGTCAGATTTTATTGCTTATTTGATGTTATTGAAACTTGATCGTAATAAACAAATTTCCCCATTCATAGTAGCAAGTGTGCATTTATTACCATAACCGAAACGGCTCGGGTTACTCAACGTAGCCTTGGTTCCCTGAAAGGAGGGAACGAGTCATTGCGTAATCGCTAGGGGAAATCCCTTTCTCTGAACTTTACTAAAGCCTCAACGTTTCAAACTATTGCGTCGCAATAGCCAATGGCGTTCGAGCGCTGCAATAAAGGCTACTATAAAGGTGGCGCTGAGCACAATATTTCCTCAGAATTTTTCGACTGAGTGACAGCTACTCATGACCCTGAGGATATTTTTTATGCAACGTCTCGTTCCCTCCTTTCAGGGAACCAAGGTTACATTAAAGGGATAGTTCACCCAAACATAAAAATTCTGTCATTAATTACTCACCCTCATATCATTCCAACCCAGTAAGACCTTGATTTATCTTCGGAACGTTTCTGGGTCTGGGAACATTTCAGTTACATTGCTGTCTATGCAGGGTCAGAAAGCTCTCGATTTCATCAAAAATATCTTAATTTGTTTTCAAGCATCGCCCGTTCCAGTGCCTTATACACCCTCATACCTAACAATATGATACCCAATCATAATAGTACAGCGGCCATGCTGAGATCACCAAACACTCTGTGACTCCAATAAACAAACTATAAACAGTGCTTTTCAATGGGCACCGCCTGTGCGCGTTACAAGTTAGGAGCGCCCTTGTGAAGGGTGGGCCTGTATCAAACTGAGCACAATTCCACTTCCCAAGAAAGGGATTCCGAGTGGTTGTGGCTGTCTGCATATTGAAGTGGACATTGATAATGCCCTGGAAACACTGGGCCGTTTTATAGCTTCATAACAGCCAGAACAGGGCAGCCTGTGCTTTGAATGTGTAACCCACCACTCCCAGATTTGGGCAATTATCACATTAGAAAAAAAAAACAAATTTGATACAAATTTTACTGCCTACCGATCTTGTATATGGCGATCCTCTCGCATTAGGAACAGGTGACATTACCGCCACGAGTTCAGTACCATAGCTGGCTCAGGCTCAATGGCAGAGGCTGAGGCTGGGGTAGATAACCATTGCGCATTTGCGCTGTGCATAGAGGAAGAGTGCCGAAAAAAGTGGTATAGTCAGCGAGACAGCAAGCGGTGTCTTTTGGGTTTATATGAGGCAGGCCACTTTCTAAGACAGGGGGCTACCTATACGGCACAGCTGTCTCCACTCTGTTCGTGGCTGGCCGGTGCTCTGAAGTGAGGGGCTGTTGGTATCGTGTGAATGAGCGATCGAGTGACTAGAACTTCTCCATGCACTGCACACTGCAGGCTGCTGCTTCGAGGCAGGGTGATGCCTGTATTGTGTGAATGAGGGACTGTGAACCTCTGTAAATCTCCTCTCATAAGCAGCACTGTCCGTGCCGAGGCCAATTTCCTGCCAACTTCAGGTCTCGACTTGGGGTGAGGAGAGGCTTTATACCCGAGTCCCGAGGGTAGGCAAACTCGCGTAGCACTGCATCTGCATGGGGCAGCCCAGGTAGAGAGGCAGGGAATATTCATCCCGAAGAGTAGAAATGAGAAGTTTGGGTCAACAAGGGGATGCGGGAATTGACCCATCGTAGGCTTCTGCCTCCATGGCTCGGCAGCAGAGGGGAAAAGAAGTGCAGGCAGCTTTTCCACCATAATATAAAAGATGTCATACTCACTGGAACACTCCAGGGAAAGGCAATCCAGGCACTGTCCACTGGAGCGCTCCTTCAACAGCGAGAGATAGGAGGCTTCATAGCTACACGAAGGAGGAAGATTCTGAGGTAATATGGTGCGCTTGGCGCCACCTTTATAGAGACTGAGCCCACCAGTCAGATGGGCGCTTGAACACCTTGGCTATTGCAACGCAATAGCGTGATTCAATGAGGCTTCAAGAAAGTTTGGAGAAAGGGATTTCCCCATAGAGATTATGCACTGTTGAAAGACCGTCTTGAAAGGGAACTGATGTTTCATAATGAACTATAATTATTTTTATACTTCTCAAAACAACATAAAAGATCTATTGTGTTTTGTGCCATTGCTTTAGCAAAGCACCTTTCAATCAAGCTAAAACAAAAATTGCGATATAAATTAGTGCGCTTAGCAAACCACAAAATGCATTGTGTTTCAGAATGAAGAGTAGCACTGTGTTCATTTACAAGTGAGCAGCTCACCATGTGTGCTGTTTAACATCCATTTGGGAATGCAACATGTGCCAGTTATGCTTTATTTTCACATTTACAAAATCAACATTTTTATGGACAGATGATCACAGCGAACTGGATTTTTCACTGGAAGGTTTCCTTTGCAGTCTTCCACCAAAATAAAATCTCAGCTCTTGCAAGTGAAAAAATTAAAGGGGTCCTATTATGGTTTTTCACTTTTTGAATTTTAGTCAGTGTGTAGTGTGTATGTTTGGGGATAAAAAGATCTACAAAGTTACAAATCTCAAAGCCCACTCCAAAGGGAGATACTTAGTTTTTAAAAAAAATCCTTTTTCAAGAACTACAACGAACGGCTCGTTTGGACTACAAAGTTGTTTTCCTGTATTTGTGATATCACAAAAATAAATCCCGCCTACAGAAATTCGACTGGTTGGCGGGTGGGGAGAACGCTTGGTTGAGCAGTCTTTTCAAAATCGAAACCAGGTGTTTTTATATCACTGTATTTCTGATGGAAACCGACTGTTTTCAGAAAATTTTGGATCTCATTTTCATTTCATCTTGCATGTACAGGTGCATCTCAATAAATTAGAATGTCATGGAAAAGTTAATTTATTTCAGTAATTCAACTCGAATTGTGAAACTCGTGTATTAAATAAATTCATTGCACACAGACTGAAGTAGTTTAAGTCTTTGGTTCTTTTAATTGTGATGATTTAGGCTCACATTTAACAAAAACTCACCAATTCACTATCTCAACAAATTAGAATACTCATAAGACCAATAAAAAAAACATTTTTAGTGAATTGTTGGCCTTCTGGAAAGTATGTTCATTTACTGTATATGTACTCAATACTTGGTAAGGGCTCCTTTTGCTTTAATTACTGCCTCAATTTGGCGTGGCATGGAGGTGATCAGTTTGTGGCACTGCTGAGAGGGTATGGAAGCCCAGGTTTCTTTGACAGTGGCCTTCAGCTCATCTGCATTTTTTGGTCTCTTGTTTCTCATTTTCCACTTGACAATACCCCACAGATTCTCTATGGGGTTCAGGTCAAGCAAGTTTGCTGGCCAATCAAGCGAGTAACACCATGGTCATTGAACCAGCTTTTGGTACCTTTGCAGTGTGGGCAGGTGCCAAGTCCTGCTGGAAAATGAAATCAGCATCTCCAAAAGCTTGTCAGCAGAAGGAAGCATGAAGTGCTCTAAAATTTCCTGGTAGATGGCTGTGGACTTCAGAAAACACAGTGGGCCAACACCAGCAGATGACATGGCAGCCCAAATCATCACTGACTGTGGAAACTTCACACTAGACTTCAAGCAGCTTGGATTCTGTGCCTCTCCACTCTTCCTCCAGACTCTGGGACTTTGATTTCCAAATGAAATGCAAAATTTACTTTCATCTGAAAAGAGGACTTTAGACCACTGACAAACAGTCCAGTTCTTTTTCTCCACAGTCCACGTAAGACGCTTCTGACGTTGTCTCCGGTTCAGAAATGGCTTGGTAGCGAGCGTGTGACTCTTGATGCACTGACTCCAGCTTCAGTCCACTCCTTGTGAAGCTCTCACAAGTGTTTGAATCGGCTTTGCTTGACAGTATTCTCAAACTTGCGGTCATCCCTGTTGCTTGTACACCTTTTCCTACCCAATTTCTTCCTTCCAGTCAACTTTGGATTTAATATGCTTTGATACAGCACTCTGTGAACAGCCACCCCTGTCAGTAATGACCTTCTATGACTTACCCTCTTTGTGGAGGGTGTTAGTGATTGTCTTCTGGACCATTGCCACGTCAGCAGTCTTCCCCATCATTGTGGTTTCAAAGAACAAGAGATACCCGGAATTTATACTGTAGGGATGGCCATTTAATGAAACTCAAATTTAAATATCCTAATATTTTGAGATACTGGATTTTTGACTCTCATGAGCTGTAAGCTCTAATCATCAAAATTAAAACAAAAAACTTGAAATGTTTTACTTTACATGTAATGAGTCTAGAACATATGAAAGTTTCACTTTTTGAAATAACTTACAAGAAAAAAAAATTTTTCGTGAAACTTTTTCACGACATTCTAATTTATTGAGATACACCTGTAATGTCTGATAAAGCAGTGTTTGTGAGCGAGCTCTGCTTTGTGTACAGCGTTACCGGGGAAACCTCGATCTCTACCACTCCAACAGCGCCTCCCGCTGGCAGAGAATTAATTTGCATATATGCCACCACAAATAGTGTAACTCTGTGAGACTATGGTATAAATAAATTCAACTGTATAACAGTTTCACTACAATTCATGTTATAATGTTAGAATTAAAGAACAATAAGCATAATACATATTACCGTTGCACTTATCTGTACATAGTAAATTCAGTTATTTTTAAGCTGTTGTTGACATCCTATCTAAACCGTGATTTAGCAAAAAATAAATAAATAAATAAGTAAAAATAACTTTAATATGTTTTGCAATATCGGTGCGTGCAAAGGTTCTGCGCGATCCTCTCTTGTTCAATATTCTCGAGGTCTGAATTGATATAGCAATATTGACGAACTTGCTGTTTTGGCAAGGGGTGGGGCAGTACTGAAACACCATCTAAGCTGTACGCCAATCACAACGCACTGGGACAGCTAACCAATCACAACACATTTAGTTTTTCGGAAGGTGGGCCTCCATCAAACCCGGAACTAATCGAGCCGTTTGTGCCAGGCTGGGGAGAAAGGTATTGTAATAATTTATACTACGGGGCCTTTGAATGCTTGAATCTGATTGGCTGACGAACGTTCTAAGGTGTGCAATTATTTTAAGGGAAACGCACGGCGAACGTAGTTCCAGGCAGTTCTTGACCGCATTACACTTCCGTATCACTTCGCCAAATCATTTCGGTTATTTCAAAAGGTCTTACAACAACAAAATAACCAAAACGCACAACGACACTGGCCAAATACATAAATATAGTAAGCAATGGGATAAAAACGACAGATCAGTTCCATGTTTTGCCACAAAATTACGTTTTATGTACGTAAAGCACATACTCTATTTCTCCCGCTCTCTCTCCCTTACAGACAGACACACACACACACACACAGTTTACACACATGGAAACATACGCGCTAATAGCGCTGCTCTGACGACTTTGTCAGTGATAATTTAGCAACTGAAAAGAACATGACATTTCTCACAAGCGAAGCGAGGTAACATCGGCACTGTTTGTGAGGAAAATGAACTTAAAGTTTCACTAGTAGGGACGCTGCTGCCGAACACTTTTGAGAGACAGACTCAGAGAGGTAGGCTAATTCACGCACGCTCAATCTCTCTCTTTCTCTCTCTCTCTCTCATAACTTAGTTATTAGCTGCATTTGTCTGTTATCAACGGCTCAAGCCTCAGTTACTAGGTCTGAAATGTTTTGGAATTAGCAAGGGAGGCGATGGATGAGATGCGGAAGAAATAATCCTACTCACAATAGCGATTTAAGTACAAAAACCGGACGAATCCCTTGAAATATATCATCTGATCGATGTCTTGAGGTGTGGTAACCGTAGTATAAGCGGAATAATTGACTCCGGGCCGTTGAATTATTAGAAAAATAATGCACACCCGAGGTGTAACGGCCACTCCGCTTCGCATCGTGGCTGCATCACCACCTCGGGTGTGCATTATTTTTCTAATAATTCAATGGCCCGTCGTCAATTATTCCTTACGTAAATTATGTGAAAAATAATGCGATTTTTGAACCACCAAGCATGAGAACATGTTCTAGTACAAATCCCAAAACAAAATCAAGACTTTGTAAAAGAGCGTAATAGGACCCCTTTAAGACTTAAGAATTGTAATTTTACCATTGTTATAAGCAATCATTTTTTTTATTTTAAAGTACAGTTGTATTACAATATATAATTAATAATATTAATAATAATATTTTAGAAATATTTTATATATTTTATCAGAAATATTTTACTATTGTAATAAAACTGGGGGCATATTACAGAAATATCTTAATTTTAGAATTCTATCTTATCTGTTATGTAAACATGGCGATTTCAGTCAGGTCCTCATTTAGGACAAAAGCTATTACAGAACAGCATTTCCTAAGTGAATTATCTTATCTTAACTACAGATAGGAAAATGGTATTACAGAAGCATCCTAACTCAAAAAAAAAAAAAAAAAAAATCTTAAAAACTGTCTAGCATAACCCCACTGGTGTCCTAACTTCAAACTTTTGGAATCCAGCTGTAAAAAAAAAAAAACACGACATCAGCCCTTTTAATGAATGCCATTACATTTATTAATTATATAAGCCAAAGAGAAGTGACATTTGATGGTGGAGAGACTTTTGGATGATGTGTTGTGCTCTGATGATAAAATACTTATAGCTTTAAAATACTTACTTATATATAGTTACTTATAAATAATTACAGACTCCCGCGACACATGATTTTTCAGTTAGTTGTGCAAAGATGTGCCTCACAGGACTACAGTGCTACATATAGACAGACATATAATCGTATAAATAAAGAAATATAGTCTATATACAGTATATATAGTCGACCAATTGTGACCAATGTTACAGAGACCAATGCACCGTCATGGAGCATTATTACAGTGCCCTCCACTAATATTGGCACCCTTGGTAAATATGAGCAAAGGTGGCTGTGAAAATAAATCTGCATTATTTATCCTTTTGATCTTTCATTCAAAAAATTCACAAAATTCTAACCTATCATTGAAGTAAAACAATTGAAAAAGGGGAGAAAATCTCATGATAAAATAAATGTTTTTCTCCAATTCATGTTGGCCACAATTATTGGCACCCAATTATTGGAATGTCCTTTTCCCAAGATAGCAGCCCTGAGTTTTCTCCTGTAATGCCTGAAGAGTTTGGAGAACACCTGATAAGAGATTAGAGACCATTCCATCATGTAGAATCTCTCCAGATCCTTCAGAATCACAGCTCCATGTTGGTGCTTCTCCTCTTTAGTTCACCTCACTCATTTTCTATAGGGTTCAGGTCAGAGGACTGGGACAGCCATGGCAAAAGCTTCATTTTGTGCTCAGTGACCCAATTTTGTTTTGATGTTTGTTTTGGATTATTGTCCTGATGGAAGATCCAACCACGGCCCACTATAAGATTTCTAACAGAGGCAGTCAGCTTTAGATTATATATCTGTTGATTTTTGAGAGAATCCATGATGCCGTGCTTCTGAACAAGAAGTCCAGGCCCTCCGGTAGAAAAACAGGCCAACAACACTTAAGATCCAGCAGTATATTTAACCGTGGGCATGGGGTACGTTTTATCCCTGTTTCTACTAAACCCATCTAGTGGGTTTGCTGCCAAAAAGCTTTTTAGTTTCATCTGACCATAGAAGCCAGTGTCATTTGAAGTTCCAGTCGTGTCTGACAACTGAATATCTGGATTTTGTTTTTGCATGAGCGAGGAGAATTTTTCTTGAAACCCATTTGAACAACATGTGGTGATGTAGGGGCTGTTTGGTATATTTTTTTTTAGGCTTTCTGACCCCAAGATTCAACTAATCTCTGCAATTCTCCAGCTGTGATCCTTGGAGAGTGTTTGGCCACTCAAACTCTCCTCCTCACTGTGCATTAGGACGATATAGACACGTCTTCTTCCAGGCAGATTTGTAACATCTTTAGTTGATTGGAACTTCTTAATTATAACTCTGATGGTGGAAATGAGGATTTTCAATGCTTTAGCTTTTGTCTTACAGCAACTTTCTATTTTGTGAAGCTCAACAGTCTTGTTCTGCATATCAGAACTTTATTGTCTGGTTTTACTCCTTGTGAAGGTTGATTAAGGGAATTTGGCCTTAGTTTTCTTTATATTTAAGATCCTTTGGAACAGGAAGTCACAGCTGGACAATTTCATGCTCCTAGTCACCCTGGTATCCTAAAAAAAAATGTAAATATGAATGGGAATATACTTCAGAGATATTTTACTAATAAGAATTTCCAGGGGTGCCAATAATTGTGGCCAACACGCATTGGAGAAAAACATTTATTTTATCATGAGATTTTCTCTGCACTTTCAATTGTTTTACTTCAATGATAGGTTAGAATTTTGTGAATTTTTTGAATGAAAGATCAAAAGGATAAACAATGCAGATTTATTTTCACAGCCACCTTTGCTCAGATTTACCAAGGGTGCCAATATTAGTGGAGGGCACTGTATCATTCTGCAAGTTAAAAGTACGCAGTTGTTTCTCCATTTTGGTTTTATGTTTACCTCAGCACCCGGTTGCACATAGTTGGTTGTTTGGTAACAGACCTGACAGTTTATTATCGAACTCGATGGAGCGGTTTAAGATTTCTTAACTAAACATAAGATAAGATTTTGTAAGATAAGAATCCTAAATCAAATTAAGATTTGCTTATGTAATACAAATTTGTGAAAAATTCTTAATTAAATGATCATATCTTAAGACCTAAGATAGGAAGTTTCACATACTCCCCCCGGTACTGTAAAATAAAAAAGATTATTTAAATATTATGATTATTGTTATATTTAACACCAACAATAATAATAATATGATGTAATTAATACTATAATTTCCCCATTCATAGTAAAAAACAGCCTGGAAGTGTTACCTAGATGGTCACCAAGTGAACTGGCTTGTCCTAAAGAGGCTTTTGTGCTGACTTATCAAAAATAGTGCTATAAACTTTATAGTGGACGATTTCAGTTTTTAGGAGCAAAAATATAACAGTACTTGTAGGAGGCATGAAACGGAGTTCCTTCTAATTGGGTAAGACCTCACATCCACAGACTTTAAATAAAAACAGGCTTTTACTATGGCCTAACTATTGATTCATGTAAAATCAACTCCACATTTTCAATAAAGGAAAAACTAGATCATTATGACACTATTATTAGTAACATCTGGAAGCAGGGAAACCAATCAAAATGATCATACTGCTAGGGAACACACATGATTCAGTGGGTGAATTACTCTGTGTGTGTGTGTATGATTGGAGAAAGCCTGTTGCTGTGTTGCAGCTGTGCACTGGCTGGCAGACGTCTCTCCGGCGCAGGGTAGGCCAGCACTGCCGCAGAGCGCACAAGCTCCACCGGCAGCAGTTCTGAGTTGCCATGGAAACCAAACTGTGCAGTGTTGGAGGTGGGGGGTGTAGGGGGAGCTCTCTCTACTGCAGCAGCCAATGGAACAGCGCCATCCAATCAGACACGTTTGCATAACGAGCTTGTTATGGAGAGTCCCCATGGTTGCAGTGCCTGTGTTCTAGGGCCCGTCTAGACAAATCTCAATCACGTACATGGGGGAGGGAGAAAGTGAGAGAGGAAGGAGAGGGAGTGAAAAAGGAGGGGTGCTCATGTAAGAGGCAATGAGTAGAACCACTAAAGAGCTTCACAGCTGGAGCTGAAAGGTCTCCCAGAATCCAAACCACAATTTTCTGACAATGTACCTCAAAAGGAAAAAAGATCCCATGTAAATAATGTGCCACAAAGAGGTTTTCAGGCTGACACCATCCTACAGTTGTTCCCTATAAAAAATTGCAGTATTTAAAGGGAGTGTTTGGCTAAAACTGAAAATTCTGTCATTTAATCACCTTCAAGATGTTACAAACCTGTTTGAGTTTCTTCTGTGGAACACAGATTATCCTTTCCAGGCATAAGATATCGGTTCTTCTAAGATATTGGTTCTTTTGTATTGTGACCATTCACAATATATTTTAATGTTAAATCTCACTGGATGCTAATTAGTTTTGTGACCTACTGCAGATTATTACAATTTCAGGCTTTTCCACACATAGTTATTGTTATTGTCTTGCTTTACAAGTTGAAAAATAGCAAGTGAGTTAAATGAACAAAATACAACTTGTTTATTAATTAGTCTGTCTTAATTAATTGTATTTTGTAGTAAAAATATGTAAATATATTTAAAACAATAAATATTTTCTGAAGAATATCACAATAAACATTATGTTTACAGAGAAAATGACTTGAATTAAGCTTATTTTCCTCATGCCATTTTTTGTAACACTTTACAATAAGGTTTCGTTAATGTTAGTTAATGCATTAACTAACAATCTGCAATACATTTCAATTTATAAATGCTTTAGAAGTATCTTTTTTATTATTATTGTTAATTCATGTTAACTAACATTAACAGAACTTATTTCAAAATTTATTTAAACATAAAACTAACTAAATTTATTTAGGTTTATGCTTCTACTATTAATGTCTTAATATCTTCTGACTGACATTTCAATATTTTGTCTAGAAAACAACACAATTATTTTAATACTAAAACTTTACAAAATTGTAAGACTTTTTATTTTGCAGTGCTTGTTACATTTATGCAACTTTTTTGTCCTTTTTGTAGTTTGACAGCCCCAGTAACTATTCACTTTTTTAGAATGTACGGAGAAAAAAGCAGCGTGAACTCACTACCGCAGAAGAAAGTCAGTCATTCGGGTTTGGAACCACATGAGAGTAAGAAAATGATGAAAGAATCTGGATTTGTGGGTGAACTATGCCTTTAAATGCTGCATTTTCTGTGGGAAAGAACTGCAAAACAGTGTCAGGCATCTTTTTTCCCCAAAACATCCTCATCTTCAACACACCAGACCAGAAAAAACGCTCATCTGTACTACTGAAATGTCACTTATCATTGTTTACATCTGACAAAGCACCAATTCTCACTCTGCCGTTACAATCCCTAGACTCTCCACAGTCTATCAGGCTCTGGCGCAGGTGGCCGGCTTTGGCAAGCTGAGCTGTTAGACTTGCGGACAGCAGAAGGGCAGGCGGCGGTTTTGACCCGTATTGATTTGAGCCCGTGTCTGACACAGCACTGCAGGGAGAGCATGACTGACACCAAGCAGGGCTCTGAGGGGAGACCTCTCTGCCCTCTCCACGGCACATTTACCACCGCTGAGAAGGAGGGAGGGTTGAGAGAAAGACTGAATCTGTGCAAGGAGGCAGATAGAGTGAGAGTGGGCTAGGGAGGAGAAAGAGAGGAATCCCTCTCATTATCTCAATGGTAAATACAGTCAGCTGGGGGGACTGTGACCGACTGACCTGTCAAATGTTTTATCTCTCGCCAAGATGCAGAGAGAGAGATCTGACTGGAAAAAGGCTGATCGGTAAAAAATACGACAAAATGCCCCTAGCTCAGGCAAGTTATTTCATACTGATCATTCAACTCATAGGAGCAGCATGTATGCCACGGCCTTGCAGACAAAAGTACACCTGGCCTTTTTTTTTATGTTTTTTTTATGAGTACTGTGATGTTATGTAGACTGAGGTCAGATCAGGGGATGGTCTAATGTCAGTCTAACTTTTCTGGGAGACAGCCCTGAAAATATTTTTAATAGGACAGTGGAACACAAAAGAAGATATATTTTAAAAAAATAAATTTAAAAGTGAGTTTTTTATCCACACAATGAAAATCAATGGGGTTCCGTGTTATTTTGGACCCCACTGATTTTCATTGTATGGACATTTATCAAAACATCTTCCTTGACATTCCACAGATGAAAGTCAGTCATACGTGTTTGGAACAACATAAGAGTGAGTAACAATAACTCAATTTTCATTTTTACATGAATTATCCCATTGAGTGTGTGTTGAACTGGAACTGTTTCAATTTTTCCCCATTCATAAAAAAATAAAAACAAAACAAACAAACAAAAAAACATTGGAAGTTTCAGTAATGATACGTTGAGCGAACAAGTAGTATCTGATTGAACTTTACAACATACTGAATATTGATCAGAAATCTGGTGACACATTTTCAGTAAATGATCACGACACTGATCAAAACAACAAAATTCTATAAATGCTAGAAATGCACATTTACCCTAACAAATCTATGCCACATGAAAATAACTAATTATTATTCTGATGATGTGATGACAACATCTATTTCATCCATGCTTCAATCAGTTAGATAGCAATTAAAAGGCTCCTTACCTCCTTCTTCTTCTTTTTCTTAATTTTGGGCTCCTTTCCCTCCATTATCTTGCTGGGTTTCTTCTTCTTATGTTGTTTAACCGAACCATCCTCAGAGAAGAACCTCTCTAAGTGTGACAGGGGAACACTCCTCCGACGTTCACCGTCCTCATCCTCATCTGAGAAATAACACAAGAGGTTCACACTTATGATCTATCTATCTATCTACAGTTAGGTCCATATATATTTGGACACTGACACAATTTTCTTAATTTTGGCTCTGTATGCCACCAGAATAGAATTAAAATAAAACAATCAAGATGAAATTGTAGAGCAGACATTAAGCATTAATTCAAGGGGTTGAACAAATATAACATAAAATGCTTAAGAATTACAACATTTTTATATACAGTCCCTCCATATTCAGGGGCTCAAATGTAATTGGACAAATAAATATAACCATAAATATATTTAGTTGAGAATCCTTTGCAGGCAATGACTGCCTTAAGTCTGGAACTCATGGACATCACCAAAGACTGGGTTTCCGCCTTTGTGATGCTTTGCCAGGACTTTGCTGCAGCTGACTTCAGTTATTGTCTGTTTGTGGGTCTTTTTGCCTTTAGTTTTATCTTCAGCAAGTGAAATGCATGCTCAGTCAGGTTGAAATCAGGAGATTGACTTGACCATTGCAGAATATTCCATTTTGACCTTCAAAAACTCCTGGGTTGCTTTTGCAGTATATTTTGGGTCATTTCCACTTGTACTATGAAGCGCCGTCCAATCAACTTTGCTGCATTTGACTGAATCTGGGCAGAGAGTATATCCCTATCAGGGGTCACGTTAACTGAAAATGTTTCGTCATTTACGTAATTTTTTTTAGCAGTGACAGAAAAATCTGAAGGCTGTCCATCACTTTGACAGATTACACTGAGGGTGATCTATTGTAATTTATAACTGTAATTCTCACCCCTGTCCAGTTGTTGGAGAGTACGCTCCAGTGTATCAGCAGAGCTCCAGAACAAAAATAAAACTGTCATGAGTCTTTTGCTACGTGTTTGATTACGCACAGGCGAGTATCCACTAGTAAAGCGAAAGAGATGGTCAGCTCAGTGCGCTGCCGCTTCGCTTGATCTGAGGTGTCTATGGTAATCTATCACGCCACATTAAAGAGCGCCAAAACGGTATTTATTGCTTGAATTTCCTAATATAATGGACAGAATTTGAAATCTGAGACTTTGTTTCATATCAAAAGTAACAATGCACAAAGCTTAGCCTACTGCGAATTATTAGTTGGGAGTCGTACTATATGTATGGTTACTCAGGTTGATCTTAATCTCAGCTGTCCAAAGAATGCTTTTCTAGAAGTGGTTAGGCTTTTTTAGATTTTTTTTTGGCAAAGTCTAATCTGGCCTTGTTTGCACCTTGTGGTGAACCCTCTGTATTTGCTCTTGTGAAGTCTTCTCTTGATTGTACACTTTGACTACTGTACCTAATGGAGAGTGTTCTTCTCTTGGCTGGATGTTGTGAAAGGGCTTTTCTTTACCATAGAGAGGATCCTCCAGTCATCCACCAGGCATTTTTATGTTGCCAGTGCATTCTTTAGTTTTTTTCTCAGAATGTACCAAACTGTTGATTTGGCCACTCTGAATGTTCCTGCTATCTCTCTGATGGATTTGTTTTGTTTTTGAAGTTTCACTTGTATGGAGAGATCCTTTGACCACATGAAGTGGGTTCACAGCAACAGCTTCCAAATGCAAATGGCACACTTAGAATCAATTCCAGACCTTTTACCTGCTTAATTGATGTAGAAATAACGAAAGTTATGAAACATGAAACAGCTTTTGAGTCAACTCTCCAATTACTTATGGTCTCTTGAAAAAGGGGGGAGGTACTTATTAAAGAGCTGTAATTCATTAACCTTTCCTCCAATTTTGATGTGAATACTCTCAAATTAAAGATCAGATGCATCTATCTATCTCTTTCGGTCTGTTCTGCTGGGTTTGCCTGTGAAGAGAAGGCTCCTTCACTCCATTAGATGAAAAGCAAAGATTTTTGTTGACACACTGAAAGGGGAGCGAAAGGAGAGAGGTGAGGTCTCTGCCACCTGCTGAACTGTGAATCTCTCACTGTAAACAAAAAAACTACTGTCTGGCAGCACATATTCACTGTAACACTTCAATGATGCCACGCTGTCAAAAAGGCTAAGGGCAAGGGAAAAAAAGACATCAGGAAGGCATCGTCTGCAACCGGAGCACTACGGTGCAACTCCTGCCGCCTGTCTATCGTCAGCTCAGACGGCGGCCCATGAAATATGCAGCGCGTGTGGTGGAGTCAATCAGCTAAAGCCCTGTCCCGCGGCCCACCACGCCCCGTGGGAGCTGCCGAAGATGGGGCTTTCCCAGCCTCTTGGATGCTATCCTTCGAAATCCACTTAACCTTCATTTAGCTGCAACTGTTTGAGGACTTCAGCTCTGGTGAGAGCAGCACCTGCACGGTTCAAGCCTCGCATGCAGCCCTATAGGGCATTTTGGGTATTTACTCAAGTAAAATACAGAGCTCCCCATCTCTCTGTCAGCCGCTGGGAGGTTTTCTCTTATTTCAATCTACTGCAGCACATAAACAGAGCAGTTGCCTGCGAGATGACGGATATTTAGGGCAGTGCGTCTGCAGTACATCTCACAGGGAGGCTCTTTCATGTCGGCAGAATATGTCTGCTGCCTGCCAGGCGCATCAAGCTCACATCTCGTCTTCATTCATGTCTCACTTACAGTCGTGGTGATGCAACACAGCACTCTTGAAGTGAGGATATCTGCCAAAGGTTTTACATTGTCAGCTTACTTTTAAGCTCTTTAGATTTTGTCGTTGTGAAGATTCATATTTTTATTCTAAATATGAATAGTTTGAAGTATATATCTTTTTTAATATTAAGGCACTTTATCCTATTCTTTTGCACTTTGGTGAAATTTCATATTTGCATACTAATAAGCTGAAGTGTATATATTTTTTCAATCCAATCCAATTCCAATTTAATATGCGAAGAAAATTTATGAATAATAAATCATTTGTAGCCTGATTTCCCCAAAACTGTAGCTCTATTTCTGCATCCCGGACTCACTGTAATAGGTAGTCAGGTTTTGTGCCCATGTTCCCGAGTAAACAGAGCCTCGGCCAGGAACCGCCAGGTGTTTAAAAGCTGTGCTGCTGCCATTCGCTACATTTGTGTGTCAGCTAGGCACGGACATTAGGGTAACTTTGACCTTGCAACAAGGGCTGGGTCAGTGCCGCACTCCATTAGAGATGGGATTCACTGCCGGTCTCGCTGTTAGGAAGAGGGACGTTTACAGGAATACGCATTAGCTGTCTGACAGACTGCGTATGTTAATAGTGCCCCCACCGTTAATGTGATGAGACAGCATGGTTGGAATACCCCCTCATTGAGACCTTCGAGTTTTATAGGCCGTGTCTAACTTTCTGAAGACTATATCCATTCTCTAGGTCCCAAGGCTGATTCACAAACCTTTGCTCTGCTTTACAAAGAGATACAGTGGCAAAAATTGCAAGTACACAAGCAAAGTAGTCTAAAATTAATGTCCTAATAACCTATAAAACAAGAACAAAGCCACTGTAATTGAGTTTAGTTGCTATAATTATTTTATTCCAGCATGCATATGCTAAACTGCAGTAATTTGTTGGTAAAATTTGCAAGACGTTTTAATTTGACACACTCTGTGGAGTCTGATGCAGAGACTGATGACACATAGACATAAGCGTGTGATGCAACAATGATTTACATGCACGCACAAACTCTAGCAAAGAGGAAGGGGTGTCAGCTTTCACAGTGCAGCTTCCAAAAATAGCCCCCACCGAACAGAGCAGCTCATGATAATCTTTCAGTTTCAAAGATAAGACTATGTAAAAGAAAACCATACTTCGAATGGTGGAAATCAAGAAGGGGGCAGAAAACACTCAAATGACTTTGGCTCAGCTTCACCCTAATGCATCCTAATGAGGATACACATAAAAAGAAACTCTTGCTAGCATTGTTGGGTTATGACGAATGAATGAAACGGCACTAACAAGAACAAGGTAGAAAATAAAGAATGTTTTTCGTTTTCATTCCACTGACAAAACACTGAAAGAGTTTTCAAAATATCTTCTTTTTTGTGATACACATTAAAATAATTAAGTTCAGGTTTCAAACGATGTGAGATTTAGTAAATTACAGAATTAATTAGTGGGTAAACTATCCATAGAATCTGCTATTGATTTTGCAAATCTATAGGAAAACGCCTCTCTGGAGCCACTCCACTCCTTTGTTCCTGACAGGCATGCAAGGAATATGGACTCAAGTTGTAACAGTTTAAAACTAATGGATTAAAATGTGCATATCTTAACAGAAGCGATGCACATCCATTAACCAAATCCAATGGAGGTGAAGTAAAAACCATGCAATTATTGAGCACGCCACTGAATTTTTTTCATCGTAACATTTTTATAAATCATCTGTTTGTCTCTTTATATGTGCGGTTAGGGTATGCACTAGTGATCCCTTCATTGCTCCCGGCTGGGGGCAGCAGTGATGTGTTCTGCAGTGTTTGGATCATGCAGTGAACAGTCTTGATTGCAAATCTCACTTTGATATCCTACAATACAAACTGCATTTTCAATATACATCCTATTACTTTATTTATGCATGTTAGATTCACTATAATTAACTTAAAATATGCTTTTTCTTTATAGATAAGCTCAAGATGAACTGGATTGATTGTATGGGAATTATTATGCGGTGGTTCGCAATTAAATAACTTAATAGCTCATTTCACATCTTAAAAATTAGCTAAATTTATTAATCTCACCAAAACATTCATCAACTACCTCGTTATAATTTCAGCAAAGGAACCAGTGAAGGTGTTCTGGCCTGCAATCAAAGAAATCACAGTGAATGGGACTAAACAGCATAACCCAAAATCCTGGCCAGTCCTGCACTGCATAGATTTCTCATTTTTAGCACATGCGGGGGCTTACTGTCTACACAGAATGAGCACGCAGGCTCATGAATTATTTCTCAATTATTAATTCTTCTGCATATTGCACATTATTTCAAATCATTTGCAGCCCTCAGCAGCGTTCATCTCAGCCATGTTACCTTACCGCCTCGTAAAAAAAGAAAGTAAATACGCGATTGGGGTGCAAATGAGATACTCGTGCTCAGGTCTGTCACGTGATTAATTCACAACCAATTCAGAGGCAGCCTAGACCGGGCTGTGAGCGAAAAACTATAAACGTATTGATTTTATTGAACTGAGGGCCGTGAATGTATAAAAGGCATGCAGGCAGAACGGAGTCTTAACTACACGGCTTCTCCGTTACACCACTGAGAACCCTGCTCTCACAACCAATGGAGACCAATCTATCATTAAAAAAATAATAATAATAAGACTGATGAGGTGCATGCCCTTCACCTAAACAGGAAGCATAAACAGAGTGAAATCATAAGGATACAGTAGTCACCAGCAGCGATTAACCCCGTTGATAAGGTTGGGTTTGGAGTTAACCTTGAATGCAAAGGGAAGCATTGCCTAAGAAAGATATATGCAGCATCAACATAAAGTGTCACTTTTCAACAATTTTCCGTAAAGCAGCTGTAGCAAAGGCCCTTCTTTTAGCAAACACTCCACAGGTCTACACTGTACAAAACATGTGATTGTAACAGAAAACAAATGTAAAAATTGTAAACCTGCTAATCTACAGTACCTTACTAAATACATAAGGTAAAAGATATTACATTTTATTATAAATGACTGAAAATAAGTAAAAAAATCTTTTTATGATTGTCTTTTAGTCATGCTGTAATTGATAACTACAGACTAAGCAGGACAATTCTGATAAACTCTATCAATATCAGTGGATTTTACAGCAACAAACACATTAATCATAAATCCACTATATTAACATCATACAATGTAATGCCACATACCTTTAGGAAGCCTAAAATATAAAATCACCAAACCTATAAAATCATAGTAAAGTTCCGACAGTCAGTTTTTACTGTAAATTTAACAAACCTTTTGTAAGATACTGTGGAGGCTGTCTTGGCTAAAGTCTGTGCCCCTCAAACAGACCACAGAGGCAGTGGATCATTGTAGCTGATGTTTTCCTGTCACACGTGGCTCTATCAAGCACATGCACTACTTTTACAAGACACAGTGACCACAGAGTAGCACTATCACCATCACCTCTTTAATATCAGCTCCTCAGAGAAATGCCATAGCACATTTTCGGGGAAACTGATTCTTTGTTTAGATCAGCTCTAAACATTGTATAAATCCCCACAGCTCCGTCTTGCATACTATTTTTACAATGAGACTGCAGCATTGCCATGCACCAGACTTTATATTAAAACAGTCCATCAGATTTAGAAATCATTGTGCACAGTGGGTGCAATATCAGAGCAGCCTGACTGGAAAGAGAAAAAAAAAAAGACAGTGGGTGCATGCATAACTCATTTATATGCAAAGAAAATGCGCATGTAAAAACAAACAGCCGGATGATGTTGTACGAACAGCTACAGAGAACGATTTTATCTCAAAGAGAATCGCAGACAGATGGTCTGCCGGTGGACAGCCGCGCTTTAGTGACTCAAATACAGTCGGACAGTGTGCCGTTATTTTTGGACGAACAGTGTCCGGTGTGAGAACAGAAGCTATTGAGACTATAATAAATCGCACGCGCGTCAAGCCCCTCTTCCTCCGCATTCAACTAGGCGTAGCAGCGCAGTTGTGAAGGGCAGAACTCTCCCTCCCCTGTGACTCTTTACCCCCTCACCTGGCACGTCGTCCTCAAAATCCATATCGTCTTGCCCCTCATCTTCATTGCTTAGCGATCCGGGCATCTTTACCGCATAACAAGAAAATCACATCCGAGATACAGGAATAAAGTCCTGAAACTTAACCCTCTGAATGCCCAGATTTTCAGCTTCAGAAGAGACGTCCACTGAAGGTGAGGATAATTTTCTTTTAATATGCTCTCAATAAAATAAAAGATGGCTGCCCAGTTTAAAAAAAATATTTCCCTTTCTCCCTCTTCTCTATCCAAATCCTCCAGTCTGAAAATAAGAAAGAGACAAAAATGGAACACACATGCCCAGATTGTGACGTCTGGTCGGTTGCCATGGCAATCCATCCCATAGTTTCCCGACACAACTAGTTAGTGCTCTTCGCCTGGTCACCGGCTTAACTAGTAGTGAGAGCGGCGGTGGTCGCATTGCCCTTTTCCCGCTCAAGTTCGAGGAATGTGAGGTTATACAGGGAGACATACGGGAGAAAGTTCCCTCACAATCCCTTTCTGTCAGACGAGGGAAGAGCATAATAGGAGCTGGAAAAAGGATTTTGTTGTCCTTTTTTTTTTTTTTTTACAAATTGAGGTCGGACGAATTGAATATCCAATGTCACGGCTGAACGTACATTTTTGACGACTTTGTTTTGAGATGTTTTAAAGGGACTTAAAGGTACAGTTCACTCAAAAAACTGCCACCCTGACGTAGTTCCAAACCTGTATGACGTGTGTCCCACGGAAAAAGACTTACAGCCTCGGTCACCATTCACTTTCCTTTAGTTTTCTTGACATACACTGAAAGTAAACGGTGACTTGGTGATATATATATATATATATATATTAAAAAAAAAAATTCATTTACGTGAACTTGCTTCAGGACAACCCGCAAATCACGAGCCATTGCCAAGGATACGGCAGCGAGACGCTCTACGTGATCAAGCCAGACAAAGACATTTAAAATAACCTCCGCTACACAATGCAAGAATCATTCAAAATCATATAAAACCCTTATGAAAAAAAAATAGCATAAACTGACCCAAGCAGATTTGCTTGGTCTCCCAGTCTAGTTCTTATGATATTAAGCTGGCCCAAACAGTTGAGCTCAAGCTTGGTAGACCAGCTAAAACTATCAACCATTTTAGACTGGTATAGATGTTTCAGCATATCATGCAGGTTTTTCCCGATTAAAAGAACTCTCTGAACCCTATGAGTGCACAAACTTTGTTGCTATGGATATTATTGGTCCTGTCTGACTGGTGGTAGATGAATCCTATATGCTTTTGTGCAGTAAAATAAATAAATAGATAAAGACTTCTTTGGCTCTAAAAATAGAAAGAAAATGCACAATTATAAATCAAATTGATTTATCCAGTACACTCTCTTTTCCTCCCAGCAAAAGACAATGTTTTGAACAATGCAATGAACACACCAGAAACAAGGAAACCAATTTCTTTTGAAATTTTATTGAATTTATAAAAGAGTGGCATGGATTTAATCTTCATCATCCTCTTCCTCATCCTGGTTGATCTGGAAGTAGCGCAGTTCATAGCTCTCCTTGGTGTTCGCTACTACACGCAGCCAGTCACGCAGGTTGTTCTTCTTGAGATACTTCTTGGTAAGATACTTCAGGTACCTGAAAACAACATAAACAGTTAAGTTTTACATATTCCATATTGTTGCAACTGAGTTTCAAATGAGATAGTAATACGGTCATAAACACTGTAACAATACCCGAGATGTTTCAATGTGCATTCAAAAATTACAAATATAGATAATACCAAACTCACTATAAATATATATACAGGTTTTATAACTAACTGCTTTGTATTCCCACCACTTGGCTTACTGGGTAAAATAAAAGACCCTTAAAATCTGCCTTGTATAACAATCACTATAGTTATCAAAAATATCTTAATTGAAAGGTACATAAAGACTCCAATTATAAGGTGTAAAATTAGTAGTAGTGGTTCTCCTAACAGCTTTTAAGGCCCTTCTCATCAGATCTTGCTTCTCAAACAAATATTCAACAAGAACAAGTAGTAAATGACATGCCACGACACTTTCTGAATAGAGTTCATGCAATATTACTAAAGCAGCAACAACTACTTAAATATACAATGTCTCAAAAGCCTTGCATGAAACTTCATTCAACAAAAATCATAGTAATGTGTCCTATTCCTAAGTCACATCTGAGCAGGTGAAGTAGATATATATAAGGAGCAACTTTCAAAATGCTTTGCTATATCCAAAACACTAACAATAATAAAGCTAGCACAGAAAGAAGCGTTTCCCATGGCCATGGCTTTCATGTGTTTAACAGTAAAGCTCTAAGCAGCCTGTTCCAGTAAGCAGACTGGAATTCAGCATCAAATGAAATGCATGATTATAGTCTATATAACAAACAAACAAAAAAAGAATAATTTGAGCGTACCTAAACAAAAACATACATTTGATCGCAAGCTGCAAGTACGCTTCAGTTCATCATTAAAGAAATTAAGGACAAATGTAAAAAACCTCAAACCATTAACAGAACTGGCAGTACAATACTGCGCACTTTCAATTTGCAAAGCATGTGGGCTGTTAGTCACAATGACGACATGCACACGTCTTGCAAACTCTGCACTCTGGTGTGCACGTGTATGATTCAACAGCATTCTGACTGTGTGAACAGACACAGACTGATTTATGGAGAGGAAACTATGTTCATTGACACATCTATTCAATTTAGACTACTAAAACTGATATCAAGATGGCAGACAATTTCTTTAGGCATAAATACTTAAAATACGTATTGCACCTTTCAATTCACCTTTAATAATCAAACATTTTACAACATCACAATACAGCAGTGAAACAACAGCTTGCATGCAATTGCAATCCAAGGAAAAACTAGGAATGACAGTATGCACACTGCAAGAAAAATAAGATCTTAAAGTGCCCCTGTTATGGATTTTTACAAATGACCTTACATGCAGTGTGTAACACAGCTCTAAGTGAATGAAAACATCCTGCAAAGTTTTAAATCTGAATAAAGTTATTGTCTCTCAAAAGAAAGAGTCGACTCTGAATTATTGAAGAGAGCTGTTTTTAAAACGAATCCCAAGCCGTTTCATGTTGAAGTCAACATGAAACATTAGCATATTGGCTGCCCGCTTGTTGGTCTTTTCGCATGAGTCTGAATGGAAGTGCAAATTCATTCTTTGCCACTAGGTGCAGCTTTTGGAGCCGTAAAATAGCAGTTTCCCCGGTAACACTGTACACAAAGCAGCACTGCGCTCACAAACGCTGCTTTATCAGGCATTGCAGGCATGATGAACTGAAAATGAGACCAATCACCGCAGATTAGCGTCAAAAATGAATCACTGAGCGAATCATTTGGGAGTCGTAGAGCAAATAAGGTAAAAGTAAATGCATATTATAAGACATTATATGAAAGTGTTTTTTGACCCGATAATGTCATTGATGTCAACTTGTTATTGGGGACTCCCAAAACCAAACTATGAACCTTTCATTACCCATAATAGGGGCACTGTTTTGGGTGAACTATCCTTTTAATTAAAATTCTGCCATTAATCACTCACCCTCATGTTGTTCCAAGATCGTAAGACCTCCGTTCATCTTCGGAACACAAATTAAGATATTTTTGATGAATTCTGAGGGCTCTCTGACCCTCCCATAGACAGCAAGGTCTACCATGGTCAAGGCCCAGACATGGAGCAAGGACATCGATAAAATAATCCATGTGACATCAGTGGTTCAACCGTAATTTTATGAAGCTACGAGAATACTTTTTGTGTGCAAAGAAAACAAAAATAACGACTTTATTAAACCTTGCTACGTTTCTGGGCCTTGACCGTGGTAGGACCCTTGCTGTTTATGGAAGGTCAGAGAGCTCTCGGAACTCATCAAAAATCTTAATTTGAAGATGAACAAAGGTCTTACGGTTTTGGAACGACATGAGGGTGAGTAAAGCCCAATTTATACTTCTGCGTCGGACCTACGCCGTAAGCTGTGCGTCAGTTTTCATTTATACTTCTGCGTAGTGGTCCGCGTCGACGTGCAGTACACATGCGGACCACTAGTCTGCAGTGTCCACGGGCATGTTGCTTGTGAACCCGCAGTACCACGGCAAAAGCCGGAGAAGCAGCGGCTCGTCGGAGAAGCATAGCCGTGACGGCGGCAAATAAATATCAAATCATTAAATCATTATTTAAAACTACAAAAAGGAGACAACAACAGAACAGGAGATGGCATTCTTTCAATCTCCACAAGGACGCGTACCACGGCAGATCAACATATGTTTCGCGGACAACTACTGATGTATAATGCTATGTACTCTAATAAATGATAAGACTCTTGTTTTTTGCTTTGTTTCATTTTAAATAAGGTGTAACATTAAACTACATTATAGTGCTCATAAACGCACACAAAACTCAAGTACATACGGAGGGAGGGGTTCTAGCAGACCAATCACAGCGC
>JAFVLL020041205.1:0-42054 GCA_021397915.2 Tor tambroides | reverse complement strand
ACCAGGTGATATGCTCTGGGACAGGTGTCACATAGAATGATCTCTCCTCCCTGCTGACAAACCTCACAGTAATCTTGATGGTCTGTCTCGTAGCCATCTCCATCCTCTCCTACATTAACAATAGAGTTTAAAGAGAAACCTAAATGGTTTATTGAACAGAAGTACTGTGCAATTTCAATTCATAACACTTCACAATTTTAACAACAATATTTCAGTACAACAACCCTTTGATTCTGTCATCAAAACTTACACTACTGTTCAAAGAATCAGTATCAGTAAGAATTTTTTAAATACTTTCATTTAGCAAGGACACATTCAATTTATCAAAAGCACGTGAAGACGTGAGTTATTTTTGCCGCTTTACATGCCTTGAACAGTTGAATACACACACTTGCATGTGTTAAAATGCCAGTCTTTGCAAGTGAAAGTAAACAGCTGAGAAAGAAAACACATGTGTAACAGTGTATTGGATCCAGGCAGCTCTTAAAGTGACAGCAGTCTAATATTCCTGCTGTCTGTCATTCAGGTTAATCATATAACAAAAGAGAGAAAATCTCTCACTGCTCTTGACTAACTCACTTTTGTAGCTAAAATATTAATAGAAACTATAATAGTTCAAAATATTTAAATAACACCGTTGTGAAAGGTAGTGCAATAATATAATAATAATAATAATAATAATACATATTCACTTTTTCTTTTTTTTCGTCCTCGGCGGGCTGACTTCTTTTTGGGTGCCGCTGAAGTGTCGGAGCGTACAGAGGCACTGTGAATGCTGATGTCATCAAAGTCTGAAAAGTCATCCAGGAAATCCTCCTCGCTCTAAGTAATAAGACAGTTTATGCAAAAGGCACAATAAGCCTTCATCAAAAATAAAAAGGTCATAACATGGAAAACCTAATAAAACTGGGTGGAACAAGACCAATGGGGAAGATCATCTATACAAACGATCCATGAATTGTTCTGGGAAGTGGATAAGCTAAAAAAATTTGTCGATTCTCTCTCAAATGAAAATCTATGGGGAATCTTTCCATGTGATACAGATTAAGCCCTAGAAAGATTTCAGTAAAAGCGTATTCTCACCGAAGAGCCTTTTTTTCTTTTTCCACCCTGGCCTGCTTTAGATTTGGACTTCTTCAGTTTCCCTTTCTTTTTTGTTTCTTTCACTGGCTTACTTTTTTTTTTAGCACCAGGCCCTGCAATGCAGTCCAGATGAGATAAACAAAACAGAAATGTTTTTTGTGAGATCTGAGAACAATACTCCTTTCTTCAGACATACATACAACACATTTTACGTTCGCAAACCTGTACTTTTGTAAAGAAGATAAACTTACGTATGCACACTAGTATATAACATTTTGATGTTAAAATATTTCCTACAATATTCAGTGTCAAGAATAAATAAGCTACTCATAGGATGAAATCACAAGTTTCAAAGTTACACTAAAGCAGTTGTGAAAGTGAAAAGCCAAACACATTTGAATAAAGAATTGCCAACAGCCAATCATTAATCATGTCACATACAGTATGTAAACAATCCTCCACTAACTGCTTTGGAAATCCGATCCTACATATAAACCCCTACATAACATCAACAGAACATTACGTTACCCTTTCCCTCTTTGGTTTTGGCTTTTTTGATTGGCCCAGATGGTGAGATCTGTTGGATACTTCTAATACAGATGGGTGGAGCCACATTGACCGTTTCCACAGCAGCAGCTACGGCAGCCGCTACAGCAGTTGCAGAGGTGCCTTTGAAAGGGTTGTTCGCACTGAACTCTCTCCACTTTGCTCCAAGCACCGTCATCATTTTTGACATGGGGATCTTGGGGTTCTTCTTAGCAATGAGGGGCCTAACCACAGAAAAAAAGAAAGATTTGTGACAAAGCAATAAGCTGTGAGAGGCAGGGGCATAGCAACCGTTTGTGGGGGTTTCCTTATTTCAAACACACACCGTAAGTATGTGTTATTTCGCGATGACACGAATCACGCGATCAAATTTCCACGTTACGATTTAACATACTGTAACTTCGTGTCCACACTGGATGCGAGCGATGCGAGTGATGCGATCATGCGACACGACAAAAGACAATAGAACCCGTTAAGAACCTCGTCACGTCTCGCCGGATCCAGTGTGTGTTAAATGTGACCCTAGACCACAAAACCAGTCTTAAGTAGCACAGGTATATTTGTAGCAATAGCCAAAAATACATTGTATGGGTCAAAATTATTGATTTTTCTTTTATGCCAAAAATCATTAGGATATTAAGTAAAGATCATGTTCCATGAAGATAATTTGTAAATTTCCTACTGTAAATATATCAAAACTTAATTTTTGATTAGTAATATGCATTGCCAAGAACTTAATTTGGACAATTTTAAAGGCAATTTTCTCAATATTTAGATTTTTTTGCACCCTCAGATTGCAGATTTTCAAATAGTTGTGTCTCGACAAACCATACATCAATGGAAAGCTTATTTATTCAGCTTTCAGATGATATATAAAACTCAATTTCAAAAAATTGACCCTTATGACTGGTTTTGTGGTCCAGGGTCACAAATGCTCTCCTGCTTGTCGCTTTGGATAAAAGATTCTGCTAAATGAGACATAACTGATTATTTGGTTCTGCTGTCTTTTGTGGCGTCGTGCTGCTCGCGTCCAGAGTAGAATTATTCTTTCCCAATATTAGTAAATTTGTTTTGCACCGAAAACTTATCTTATCATACTTTATCATATTTTAGTAAAACTCCAATTGCTATTCTATTTAGAATTTATTATATGAACATGAACTTACTTTGTACATTAAGTAGACTACATAATTTGTTAGAGGGTCACATCACCTGAAAGTTCCCCCCCCCCCTCACTTTTAAAATGGTTGCTACGCCCCTGGTGAGAGGCTGTGCATTGTGGTCATTTTACCTCAAGTACTGAATGTTCTCAGGCACTATGAATCAGAAATCCGAAGTATATACTAAGAGTCTCTATCAAATAAAATATTATGCTGGTTACAGTAGATATGCATGGTGTGGGTCTGACAGTACATCTTGTTTCAATGCCTGTTATTAGAAAACCTGTCATCATAATGTCATTACTTCATACAGGCATTAGCATTTGCCAGGAGGAACGTTTTAAAATAGAACAAGACATCTTGACAGCAGGGCAATAGAATGTCCATGTAGAAGGAAAACTGAAATCCTACCTAAGAAACTGGCTGAAGGCTTTGTAGTTGGTGATGGTTTTATAGTCGTCCTCAGAGAAGGCATACTGCACATCTTCAAGACCCCACTCTTGCATCAGCTGACTGGATGACTTTGGTTCCTGGTGTCACATGAGAAATTGTTTAGTCAGTTTGGTTCCTGGTGTCATTTATTCTCATGGCTAATAGAGGATAATAAAGCATTTCTAAGTGAGAACCTTCAAGTTTCCATCATCGTCATCATCGTCGTCCTCATCATCATCTTTCTTTCGCTGTTTTGTTTTCCTCTCCTTCTTCTCTTTGGGCTTCTTCTTTTTCTTCTTCAGGGAGCTGTAGGTGCTGCTCTCACTCCCTGACCTGTGACCATGATCCTCTCTGTCTGACATGTCATCTAGCCCACGTGGAAGCACCTGTGAGCACAGGCAGAGACATTATAGGAAATGAAGATGGAGCACTTTTTGGTGGAATCTGCACATACACATTAGCTTGACCCAACTGAAAAATACCTTTCAGTTTTTAGTGTGATTTTAGCATGAATCACAATTTATGATACCATTATTGTCAGATATTATTGCTAATTTGATGTTATTGAAATTCAATCTTAACAAACAAATTTCCACATTCATAGTAGCAAGTGTTTTGCATTTATTACCATTATGGTAATCGAAACGGCTCGGGTTAGTTAACATAATGTAAGGAGGGAACGAGACATTGTGTATTCCCTTCTCCAAACTTTCCTGAAGCCTCATCGAATCACACTATTGTGAAGCAATAGCCAATGGCGTTCAAGCGCTCATCTGGCTGGCGGGCTCAGCTGCTATAAAGGCAACGTCGAGCACCATATTACCTCAGAAACTTTCGACTGAGTGATATCTACTCATGACCCTGAGGGGTTTTTTTAATGCAATGTCTCGTTCCCTCATTTCAGGGAACCAAGGCTACATTAAGTAACCCATGGCATTCCCTTTCAAGTCAGTCTCTCGACATTGCATAAATGCTAGGGAAACGTGCAAAATCCCACTGTGTAAAAACGCCACCATCCCCTAAACCCGATAACAGTAGTTGAAGCAGAGTAAGCATAAACAGATGCCACAGCATATGAGTATAAGCACTGAGCTTCCTCCAGCTTGGTCATCAATTAGCTGGCAACTGGCCAAGATAGGTATGTTTTAAAGCATGGTAGCTGGTTTAAGCTGGTCCTTAGTTGGTCATGAGCTGATTTAAGGTGTTTTATAAGCTGATCTTGAGCAACTACCTCCAGCCTCATTAGGACCAGCTCAGGATCAACTTATAACCAGCTCAGGAATAATTTAAACCAGCTCATGACCAACTCAGAACCAGCTTGAACCAGCTCAAACCAGCTACCATGCTGACAGAGCTAGAGCCACAGTATCAAACAATGTAAAAAGGAGTTAAGCAGCAACAACCTATTGGTGTGTACACAACATAAAATCAGCCCCCACAAGCGGATATGAGCACTGTGTGAGTAAATAAGAATAACGCTAGTCACTAGTTGGCCCAGCCAACTGGCAGCCAACAAAAACTGCACCAGCATCCTCAGTATCGCTCAACACAGGGCGTAAGTCATGGCATTAGGCCAATGTGAAGAGAAGTTAAGTGCAGCAACAACATATTGGTGCGTAAACAACATACAATCAGCTCAATGAGCAGAACACAGTACCCACATGTAAGCATGTGTGTATGAAGTACAGTGTGAGCAAATAAGAACAATGCTATCCACTCAGCGAGGCAAGCAGCCCATAATCCTCATGAAATTGCTAATGTAAAACACATAGGTTGGGTAATGGATATATTTGTTCAAATATATAAGAACAGAAAGTCAGCGAATATTCCCACAACAGCACACCGGAGTAAGCGATATCGTAGCATACCAGACTATACGACCTAGTCGAAACCATTCACTGTGGCAACAAGGCCTCTCAGCCATCCAATGACAATGTCTCATTGCACAGACAGAGCATGTGGTGCAAAGGAAGGCACTGCAAAAATGTAAAATTTAGTGAAGGTATTCTGTGAAGACCAAATTTAAAAGAACAAATTTCAAATGCTTTCCATATCTTGTGTCAGAGATCGTGTCGGAAGAATCAATGCTTGAAGCATTGTGAGCTGAGCTCTGAACGGCGTTGATAGGTAAGGCATGTCTAGGCATAAGCTTCACCATACAGACATCCGCCCCAACTCCAAACAAGCGGCGTCTGTCGAAACAAGCGGCGTCAGTTGAAAGGGCTCGTAGACCATCGACTCGCTTCCTTACGTCAGTGCAAGGCACAGCACCATCTTAAACGAGAGCACTCTCAACTCGCTTGCATGAAACAGTTCAAAGGGCAATTTGACACTGCCCTGATCACCAACAACAGGTCCCACTATTCAACAGTAACGCTCAACACAGGCTGGTCATGTAGCGGGACGAGAAGAGAGCAGTCTTTTTGTGCCATTTGAAATTCTCATTGCCAAGACATTTGTGAGTGACAGCAAAGCGACGGCAGCGCCCCTAATATAACAGCAACGCTGAGACAATTGTCATAAACAGAGCTTTTCAATGAGTAATGCCTGTGCTCGTTACAAGTTGAGAGTGCCCTTGTGAAGGGTTGGCCCTTGTGAAACTAAGCACAACGCCACTTTCCAAGAAAGGGATTCTGAGTGGTTGTGGCTGCCTGAATATAGAAGTGGGCATTGATAATACCCTTAAACCGCTGGGGTGTTTTATAGGTTCATAATAGTTGGAACAGGGCAGCCCGTGCTTTGTATGTGTAACCCATCACTCCCAGACTTGGGCATTTATCACATTAGAAAAAACAACTTTGATACACTGGCACCTTCTGCATTCTGTCCACTAGCTTTGCCACACTCTCACAGCGGAACAAATTTTACTGGCGACCAGTCTTCAATGCTATATGGCGCTCCTCTCATGTTGGGAACAGGTGGCATTACCGCCATGAGTTCAGTACCATAGCTGGCTCAGGCTTAACGCCAGAGGCTGAGGCTAGGGTAGACAATCATTGCGCACTTGCACTGTTAATAGAAGAAGAGTGCCAAAAAAAAGTGAAAAAGTCATCGAGACGGCAAGAGGTGAGTTTTGGGCATATATGAGGCAGGCCACGTTTTAAGACAAGGGGCTACCTATACTGTGCTGCTGTCTCCACTCTGTTCATGGCTGGCCGATGCTCTGAGGTGAGGGGCTGCTCGCAACCAGTGAATGAGTAAGTGATTGGAATTTTCACTGCTGGCTGCTGCTCCAAGGCAGGGGCTGCTTGCATCGTGTAAATAAATGAATTACTGGAACCTTCCAAGCTCTGTACATGACTGACTGTTGCTTTGAGGCAAGGGGCTGCTGCTATCGTGTGAATGAGTGAGCAATTGAGACTACGCTGTGTTCTGCACACAACCGGCCGCTGCTCTGAGGTAAGGGGCTGCTGATATCACACAAATTAGTGAGTGATTGGAACTTTTCCGTGCTCTGCGCATGGCTGGCTGCTGCTCTGAAGCAGGGGGCTGCTTATATCACGCGAATTAGTGAGAAACTGGAACTTCGCTGTGCTCTGCACATGGCTGGCCGCTGCTAGGATGCAAGGGCCCACTAATATGGTGTGAATTTGTGAGAGACTGGATCTTTACCCGAGCTCAGTACACAACTGGCCACTGTTCTGAAGCAAGGGGCTGCTGGTATTGTGTGAATGAGCAATCGAGTGTTTGGAACTTCTCCGCACACTGCACAAAGCAAGCCACTGCTCTGAAGCATTAAACCTCTGTAAATCTCCTCTTGTAAGCAGTACTGTCAGTGACAAGGCACATTTTCCCACCAACTTCAGAGGGGGAGGGGTGAGGAGAACATAGGACCTGAGTCCGTGTGGCTTGCTACCCGAGTCTTAGAGTCTTTGCTAGGGGGTAGGCAAAATTGCATAGCACTGCATGTGCATGGGACAGTCCAGGTAGAGAGGAAGTGAATGCATGAATTGACCCGCCGCAGGCCCATCAGTCAGACAGGCACTTGAACGCCATTGGCTACTGCAACCCAATAGCATGATTCAAAGAGGCTTCAGGAAAGTTTGGAGAAAGGGATTTTCCCCAGCAATTGCACACTGTCGAGAAACCGACTTGAAAGGGAACCAATGTTTCATAAGGGGCTTTCGCACCGCATAATTCTAGGAACTCAGTTCTTGGAACTAGTCAGCATGGTGGATCCTAGAGAGTCAATTTCCCCCTCGGGCCGTTTTCCTGGTTGTACTTGCACCGGCAGCAGGAAGTCTGAAGCGGCCGACAGCGAAGTCTTTTTTCATGGTATTTATGAACGTCAATAACTGGTGAATGGAGAATGCCACGATCGGAGCTGTTTTTGTTGTGTGTTGTGGATTTCATTATAATGGAGATGGAATGTAAACACAATTTATGTGATTGAAAGAACATGAAAATCTGACTAAATCTCCTATGACAACTTGTCATCGAGGCTGAGAAAAAACACAATGCTGCAGACAACAGGTCAATGTGGTTATCGCTGTTTTCCATGTTCGTGGAATGAATACTTTTACATGGCTTTTTAAAAATAATGGGTAGCCTGTGTTTTGTATGCATTTGGCTAATAAGTGTACACTTACGTCACTGACAGTTCCTATAGAACTGTTTTAGACCCTACTCTGAAGTAGGAGCTAATTTAGTTTCCCCAAAAGGAGTACCTAGAACTAAATACATGTATGTTCCTAGTTCCTACGGTGTGAATACGCCAAAAAGTGGGTACTTCCTCCAATAGTTCTAGGAACTATGAAAAGGTTCTTCTGGTGCAAAAGCCCCTATAATAAACCATAAATATTTTTTACACTTCTCATAATATTGTGCTTTGCACCATTGCTTTAGAAAAGCATCTGTTAATCAAGCTGAAACCTAAAACCTTAGCTAAAAATTGTGATATAGCTTAGTGTGCTTAGCAAACCACAAAATGCGGTGTGTTTTAGAGTGAAGAGCAGCACTGTGTTCATTTACATGTGAGCAGCTCACCATGTGTGCTGTTCAACATGCATTTGGGAATGCAACATGTTCCAGTTATGCTTTATTTTCAACCAAAATAAAATCTCAGCTCTTGCAAGTGAAGAAATTAAGACTTTTACAGTTGTTATGTAAAAGTTGTTACATTTTACAGTACAGTTGTATTACAACAGTAATATATTTCTGACTTAGAGATGAAAAATCCTAAAAACTGTCTTAACTTTAGGATAACCCCACTGGGGTCCTAACTTCAAACCTTTCTGAAATCCAACTGTAAAAAACACATAATATTAGCCCTTTTTGTGAATACAGTTACATTTATTAATTATACAAGACAAAGAGAAGTGATGTTTGATGGCGGAGAGACTTTTGGAGGACCCAAATGATGTGTTGCACTCTGATGATAAAATACTTGTAAATAATTACAGACTTCCGCGACACATGGTTTTTCATTTAGTTCAAGTTCAAGTGAGCTATACTGTTTGTGAAGACATACAAATGATGTGCCTCAAAGGACCACAGTGCTAAATATAGACAGACATATAATCCTATAAAAAAGAAATATATACATAAAGCCTATATAGCAAACTAAAACACGCTGTTGTTACACCATTTTGATTTTACGCTCACCTCAGCAGCTGCTTATGCGTGGTTGGTTGTTTTGTAACAGACCTGACAGCTGATTATCAAACTCGATGGAGTGGTTTAAGATTTCTTAACTAGTCATAGGATTTTGTACGATAAGATAAGATACCTAAATCAAGTTAAGATTTGCTTCTGTTTAATTTGTGAAAAATTAAATTAAATTAAATTAAATTAAATTAAATTAAATTAAATTATCATATCCTAACACCCAAGGTAGGAAGTTTCTGTAATATGACCCCCTGTACTGTAAAATAAAAAAGGTATTATTATTAAATATTATGATTACTATTATTTTTAACAACAACAATAATAATATGATGTAATTAATACTATACCAATTTCCACTTTCATAGCAGCTATACTTGGAATCTAAATAGAAAAAACAGCCTGGAGGTGTTACCTAGATGGTCACCAAGTGAACTGACTTGTCCTAAAGAGATTTTTGTACCGACTTGTCAAAAATAGTGCTATAAACTTTATAGTGGACAATTACAGTTTTTAGGAGCAAAAACATAACTGTACTTGTAGAAGGCATAAAACAGAGATCCTTCTAATTGGGTAAGACCTCACATCCACAGACTTTAAATAAAAACAGGCTTTTACTATGGCCTAACTATTGATTAATGTAAAATCAACTCCACATTTTCAATAAAGGAAAAAACAGATCATTATGACACTATTATTAGTAACATCTGGAAGCAGGGAAACCAATCAAAATGATCATACTGCTAGGAAACACACATTTCAGTTGGTGAATTACTCTCTGTGTGTGTATGATTGGAGAAAGCCTGTTGCTGTGTTGCAGCTGTGCACTGGCTGGCAGACGTCTCTCCGGCGCAGGGTAGGCCAGCACTGCCGCAGAGCGCACAAGCTCCACCAGCAGCCGTTCTGAGTTGCCATGGAAACCAAACTGTGCAGTGTTGGAGGTGGGGGGGGGGTAGGGGGAGCTCTCTCTACTGCAGCAGCCAATGGAACAGCGCCATCCAATCAGATGCGTTTGCATAACGAGCTTGTTATGAAGAGTCCCCATGGTTGCAGTGCCTGTGTTCTAGGGCCCGTCTAGACAAATCTCAATCACGTACATGGGGGAGGGAGAAAGTGAGAGAGGAAGGAGAGAGAGTGAAAAAGGAGGGGTGCTCATGCAAGAGGCAATGACTAGAACCACTAAAGAGCTTCACAGCTGGAGCTAAAAGGTCTCCCAAAATCCAAACCACAATTTTCTGACAATGTACCTCAAAAGGAAAAAAGATCCGACGTAAATAATGTGCCACAAAGAGGTTTTCAGGCTGACACCATCCTGCAGTTCTTCCCTATAGAAAATGTAGTATTTAAAGAGAGAGTTTAACTAAAAATGAAAATTCTCAAATTTTCATGTTGTTACAAACCTGTTTGAGTTTCTTCTGTGGAACACGAAAAATACATTTTAGGCAGCTTATCCTTTCCAGGCATAAGATATCATTGGTTCTTTTGTATTGTGACCACTCACAATACATTTTAATGTTAAATCTAATTGTATGCAAATTCATTTTGTGACCTATGGTGGATTATTACAATTTCCGGCTTTTCCACACACATAGTTATTGCTTTACAAGTTGGAAAATAGCACATGAGTTATATGAACAAAATACTTGTTTATTAATTAATCTGTCTTAATCCTATTTTCTAGTAAAAATTTCTAAATATATACTTAAAACAATAAATATTTTCTGAAGAAGTAATATCACATTACATTTTCAGAGAAAATATCATGAATTAAGCTTATTTTCCTCATGCCACTTTTTTGTAACACTTTACAATAAGGGTCCATTAGTTAATGTTAAGTTAATGCATTAACTAACAATGCGCAATGTATTTGTAACTATGATTTATAAATGCTTTAGAAGTTGTTGTTTTTATTGTTAATTGATGTTAATTAATTTTAACATAAATTATTTTAAAATGTTACCTTTTTTCTGATTTAAACACAACTAACCAAATTTATTTAGGTTTATGCTTCTACTATTAATGTCTTAATATCTTCTGACTGACATTTCAATATTTTGTCTAGAAAACAACACAAAAATTCTAATACTAAAATCTTTACAAAATTTAAGATTTTTTTTGCAGTGTTTTTTTTGTAGTTTGACAGCCCCAGTAACTTTTTTAGAAAATATGGAGAAAAAACAGTGTTAACTCTCTGCCACAGAAGAAAGTCAGTCATTCGGGTTTGGAACCACATCAGAGTAAGAAAATGATGAAAGAATCTTCATTTTTGGGTGAACTTTAAATGCTGCATTTTCTGTGGGAAAGAACTGCATAATAGTGTGAGGAATATTTGGGACCCTTTTTCTTTTTCCCCAAAAACATCCTCATCTTCAACACACCAGACCAGAAAAAAGGCACATCTGTACTACTGAAATGTCACTTATCATTGTTTACATCTGACGAAGCGTCAATTCTCACTCTCCCGTTACAATCCCTAGACTCTCCACAGTCTATCAGGCTCCGGCGCAGGTGGCCAGCTTTGGCGAGCTGAGCTGTTAGACTTGCGGACAGCAGAAGGGCAGGCGGTGGTTTTGACCCGCATTGATTTGAGCCCGTGTCTGACATGGCACTGCAGGGAGAGCATGACTGACACCAAGCAGGGCTCTTAGCTGCTGAGGGGAGACCTCTCTGCCCTCTCCACGGCACATTTACCACCGCTGAGAAGGAGGGAGGGTTGAGAGAAAGACTGAATCTGTGCAAGGAAGCAGATAAAGCGAGAGTGGGCTAGGGAGGAGAAAGAGAGGAATCCCTCTCATTATCTCTATGGTAAATACAGTCAGCTGGGGGGACTGTGACCGACTGACCTGTCAAACATTTTATCTCCCGCCAAGGCACAGAGAGAGAGAGCTGACTGGAAAAGGCTGATCAGTAAAAAATACAACAAAATACCCTGAGGTCAGGCCAGTTGTTTCATACTGATCATTCAACTTATGGGAGCAGCATTTATGCCACGGCCTTGCAGACAAAAGCACATATGGCGCTTTTTTTTTTATGAGTGCTGTAATTTAATAAAGGCTGAAGTCAGATCAGGGCACTACTTGTTGTGTGGACGGTCTAACGTCAGCCTAACTTTCTGGGAGGAAGCCCTGAAAATGATTTTAATAGGACAGCCCCCATTTTGGGTGTCCTGTCTTCTGTTCAACACAAAAGAAGATATATTAAAAAAATTTCATTGTATGGACAGTTGAAACAGTTTTCAAAACATCTTCTGAAGAAATCAGTCATACAAGTTCGGAACAACATAAGAGAGAGTAAACAATGACAGTTTTCATTTTTGCATGAATTATCCCTTTGAGTGTATGTTGAACTGGAACTGTTCCCCATTCATTAAAAAAAAAAAATTGTAAGTTTCAGTAATAAGTTGAGCAAACAAGTAGTATATGACTGAACTTTAGAACATACTTAACTATTTGAACTTTTTGAAGGTTTCCACATCTGTTGACACATTTACAGTAACTGATCAAAACAACAAGGATTCTATAAATGCTAGAAATACAGATTTAGCCAAACATGAAAATAACTTACATTCTGATGATGTGATGATGACATCTATTTCATCCATGCTTCAAACAATTAAATCAATTAAAAGGTTCCTTACCTCCTTCTTCTTCTTTTTCTTAACTTTGGGCTCCTTTCCTTCCATTATCTTGCTGGGTTTCTTCTTCTTATGCTGTTTAACCGAATCATCCTCAGAGAAGAACCTCTCTAAGGGTGACAGGGGAACACTCCTCCGACGTTCACCTTCCTCATCCTCATCTGAGAAATAACACAAGAGGCTCACACTTATGAGATTCATGCATACATTGCATCTATCTATCTATCTATCTATCTATCTATCTATCTATCTATCTATCTCTTTCTGTCTGTTCTGC
Source organism: Tor tambroides (assembly GCA_021397915.2). Taxonomy (NCBI): domain Eukaryota; kingdom Metazoa; phylum Chordata; class Actinopteri; order Cypriniformes; family Cyprinidae; genus Tor; species Tor tambroides. Next base: position 29,318 of record JAFVLL020041205.1, on the reverse strand, counting down.
TGGGTTTGCCTGTGAAGTGGAGGCTCCTTCACTCCATGAGAGGAAAAGCAAAGATTTTTGTTGACACACTGAAAGGGGAGCGAAAGGAGAGAGGTGAGGTCTCTGCCACCTGCTGAACTGTAAATCTCTCACTGTAAACAAAAAACTACTGTCTGGCAGCGTATATTCACTGTAACACTTCAATGATGCCATGCTGTCAAAAAGGCTAAGCGCAAGGGGAAAAAAAGACATCAGGAAGGCATCGTCTGCAACAGGAGCACTACAGTGCAACTCCTGCCGCCTGTCTATCGTCAGCTCAGACGGCAGCCCATGAAATATGCAGCGCGTGTGGTGGAGTCAATCAGCTAAAGCCCTGTCCCGCAGCCCACCACGCCCCGTGGGAGCTGCCGGAGATGGGGCTTTCCCAGCCTCTTGGATGCTATCCTCGAAATCCACTTAACCTTCATTTAGCTGCCACTGTTTGAGGACTTCAGCTCTAGTGAGAGCAGCCCCTGCACGGTTCAAGCCTCGCTTGCAGCCCTATAGGGCATTTTGGGTATTTACTCAAGTAAAATACAGAGCTCCCCATCTCTCTGTCAGCCGCTGGGAGCTTTTTTCTTATTTCAATTTTCTGCTGCACATAAACAGAGCAGTTGCCTGTGAGATGACGGATATTTAGGGCAGTGCGTCTGCAGTACATCTCACAGGGAGGCTCTTTCATGTCGGCAGAATATGTCTGCTGCCTGCCAGGCGCATCAAGCTCACATCTCGTCTTCATTCATGTCTCACTTACAGTCGTGGTGATGCAACACAGCACTCTTGAAGTGAGGATATCTGGCAAAGGTTTTACATTGTCAACTTACTTTTAAGCTTTTCAGATTACGTCGCTGTGAAAATCTCATATTTTTATTCTATATATGAATAGGTTAAAGTATATATCTTTTTTTAATATTAAGGCACTTTATCCTATTCTTTTGCACTTTGGTGAAAATTCATATTTTTATTCAGTATTTGCATACTAATAAGCTGAAGTGTATATATTTCTTTTCAATCCAATTCCAATTTAATATGCAAAGAAAATTTATGAATAATAAATCATCCGTAGCCTGATTTCCCTAAAACTGCAGCTCTATTTTTGCATCCCGGACACGGCAGTCACGTTTTGTGCCATGTTCCTGAGTAAACAGAGCTTCGGCCAGGAACCGCCAGGTGTTTAAAAGCTGTGCTGCTGCCATTCGGTACTGGTAGCGGGCCTGAAAATGTCACGACTGCAGCCACACATTTGTGTGTCAGCTAGGCACGGACATTAGGGTAACTTTGACCTTGCAACAAGGGCTGGGTCAGTGCCACACTCCATTAGAGATGGGATTCACGGCCGGTCTCGCTGTTAGGAAGAGGAACGTTTACAGGAAAACGCATTAGCTGTCTGACAGACTGCGTATGTTAATAGTGCCCCCACCGTTAATGTGATGAGACAGCATGGTTGGAACACCCCCTCATTGAGACCTTCAAGTTTTATAGGCCGTGTCTCTACTTTCTGAAGACTATATCCATTCTCTAGGTCCCAAGGCTGATTCACAAACCTTGCAACGAGATACAGTGGCAAAAATTGCAAGTACACAAGCAAAGTAGTCTAAAATTAATGTCCTAATAACCTATAAAACAAGAACAAAGCCATTGTAATTGAGTTTAGATGCTATAATTATTTTATTCCAGCATGCATATGCTACACTGCAGTAATTTGTTGGTAAAATTTGCAAGATGTTTTAATTTGACACACACTGTGGAGTCTGATGCAGAGACTGATGACACATAGACATAAGCGTGTGATGCAACAATGATTTACACGCACGCACAAACTCTAGCAAAGACGAAGGGGTGTCAGCTTTCACAGTGCAGCTTCCAAAAATAGCCCCCACCGAACAGAGCAGCTCATGATAATCTTTCAATTTCAAAGATAAGACTATGTAAAAGAAAACCAGACTTCGAATGGTGGAAATAAAGAAGGGGGCAGAAAACACTCAAATGACTTTCCCTCAGCTTCACCCTAATGTGTCCTAATAAGAATCCACATAAAAAGAAACTCTTGTTAGCATTGTTGGGGTAAGACGGACGAATGAAACGGCACTAACAAGAACAGAGCAAAAAAATATCTTTTTTTGTGATTCACAAAAAAATAATTAAATTGTACAGGTTTCAAACGATGCGAGATTGAGAGTAAATTACAGAATTTAACTTGTGAGTAAACTATCCATTGAATCTGATATTGATTTTGCAAATATTTGGGAAAAAGCCTCTCTGGAGCCACTCCACTCCTTTGTTCCTGATGTGGCACACAAGGAATATGGACTCAAGTTGCAACAATTTAAAACTAACAGATTAAAATTTGCATATTTTAACAGAAACTATGCACATCCATTAACCAAATCCAGTGGAGATGAAATAACATTAAAAACCATGCAATTATTCAGCATGCCATTGAATTTTTTTTTACCATGTTTTGTCTTAACATTTTTTATAAATCATCTGTTTGTCTCTTTATATCCGCGGTTAGGGCATGCACTAGTGATCCCTTCATTGCTCCTGGCTGGGGGCAGCAGTCATGTGTTCTGCAGTGTTTGGATCATGCAGTGAACAGTCCTGATTGCAAATCTCACTTTGATGGCCTACAATGCAAACTGCATTTTCAATACACATCCAATTACTTTATTTATGCATGTTAGATTCACTATAATTAATTAAAATATGCTTTTTTCTTTACAAATAAGCTCAAGATGAACTGGACTGATTGTATGGGAATTAGCCTATTACGTGGTGGTTCGCAATTAAATAACAGCTCATTTCACATCTTAAAAATTAGCTAAATTTATTAATCTCACCAAAACATTCATCAACTACCTGATTATAATTTCAGCAAAGGAACCAGGGAAGGTGTTCTGGCCTACACTGAAAGCAATCACAGTGAATGGGACTAAACAACATAACCCAAAATCCTGGCCAGTCCTGCACTGCATAGATTTCTCATTTTTAGCACATGCGGGGGCTTACTGTCTACACGGAAAGAGCACGCTGGCTCATGAATTATTTCTCAATTATTAATTCTTCTGCATATTGCACATTATTTCAAATCGTTTGCAGCCCTCAGCAGCGTTCATCTCAGCCATGTTGCCGCCTCCTAAAAAAAGAAGGTAAATACGCGATTGGGGTGTAAATGAGATACTCGTGCTCAGGTCTGTCACGTGATTAATTCGCGACTAATTCAGAGGCAGCCTAGACTGTGAGCAAAAAACTATAAATGTATTGATTTTATTGAACTGAGGGCCGTGAATGTATAAAATGCATGCAGGCAGAATGGAGTCCTAACTACACGGCTTCTCCATTACACCACTGAGAACCCTGCTCTCACAACCAATGGTTTTTGAGACCGATCTATCATTATAAAAACTAACAAAAATAAGACTGATGAGATGCATGCCTTTCACCTACACAGGAAGCATAAACAGAGTGAAATCATAAAGATACAGTCACCAGCAGCGATTAGCCCGTTGATAAGGTTGGGTTTGGAGTTAACCTTGAATGCAAAAGGAAGCACAATAATTGTGCTGATACTGCCTGAGAAAGATATATGCAGCATCAACATAAAGCATCACTTTTCAACAACAATTTCCTGTAAAGCAGCTGTTGCACAAAACATCAGTTTCGTATATTCATTTAAATTAAACAAAGGCCCTTCCTTTTTTGCAAAAACACAGCAGATCCACACTGTAGAAAAAATCTGCTAATCTACAGTGTCCATACACTAACTAAATAAATACATAATGTCAAAGATATTACATTTTATTATAAATTATAAATGAATGAAAATAAGTAAACATTATTTTATAATTGGCTTTCAGACATCTTATAATTGATAACCACAGACCAAAGAGGACAATTCTTGGTAAACTGTATCAATATCAGTACATTTTACAGTAACAAACAGATTAAAAATAAATCAAACAGGTTTGTATAGTAACATCATACAATTTAATGCCACATAGGTTAGGAAGCCTAAAATATAAAATCACCAAACCTATAACATCACCACTGCATTTTTTATAGTTAAGTTCTGACAGTACATTTTACTGTAAATTTAACAAACCTTTTGTAAGATACTATGGAGGCTGTCTTGGCTAAAGTCTGTGCCCCTCAAATAGACCACAGAGGCAGTGGATCATTGTAGCTGATGTTTTCCTGTCACACGTGGCTCTATCAAGCACATGCACTACTTTTACAAGACACAGTGACCACAGAGTAGCACTATTACCAGCAGCTCTTTAATATCACTCAGAGAAATGCCATAACACCTTTTCTGGAAAGTGATTGTTTGTTTAGATCGGTTCTAAACTATGTATAAATCCCCACAGCTGCATCTTGCATACTATTTTTACAATGAGACTGCAGCATTGCCATGCACCAGACTTTATATTAAAACAGTCCATCAGGTTTAGAAATCATTGTGCACAGTGGGTGCAATATCAGAGCTGTCTGACTGGAAAGAAAAAAGACAGTGGGTGCATGCATAACTCATTTATATGCAAAAAAAAAAAAAAAAAATGCGCCTGGAAAAAAAAAGAAAAGAAAAAAAACCGGCCGGATGATGGAATACGAACGATTTTATCTCAAAGAGAATCGCAGACAGATGGTCTGCCGGCGGACAGTCGCGCTTTAGTGACTCAAATACAGTCGGACAGTGCGCCGTTATTTTTGGACGAACAGTGTCCGGTGTGAGAACAGAAGCTGCTGAGACTATAATAAATCGGACGCGCGTCAAGCCCCTTTTCCTCCGCATTCAACTAGGCGTAGCAGCGCAGTTGTGAAGGGCAGAACTCTCCCTCCCCTGTGACTCTTTACCCCCTCACCTGGCACGTCGTCCTCAAAATCCATATCGTCTTGCCCCTCATCTTCATTGCTTAGCGATCCGGGCATCTTTACCGCATAACAAGAAAATCACATCCGAGATACAGGAATAAAGTCCTGAAACTTAACCCTCTGAATGCCCAGATTTTCAGCTTCAGAGGAGACGTTCACTGAAGGTGAGGCTAATTTTCTTTTAATATGCTCTCAATAAAATAAAAGATGGCTGCCCAGTTAAAAAAAAAAAATCTTTCCCTTTCTCCCTCTTCTCTATCCAAATCCTCCAGTCTGAAAATAAGAAAGAGACAAAAATGGAACACACATGCCCAGATTGTGACGTCTGGTCGGTTGCCATGGCAATCCATCCCATAGTTTCCCGACACAACTAGTTAGTGCTCTTCGCCTGGTCACCGGCTTAACTAGTAGTGAGAGCGGTGGTGGTCGCATTGCCCTTTTCCCGCTCAAGTTCGAGGAATGTGAGGTTATACAGGGAGACATACGGGAGAAAGTTCCCTCACAATCCCTTTCTCTCAGACGAGGGAAGAGCATAATAGGAGCTGGAAAAAGGATTTTGTTGTCCTGCTTTTTTATTTGACAAATTTAGGTCGGACAAATTATATATCCAAGGTCACGGCTGAACGTACATCTTTGACGACTTTGTTTAGAGATGTTTTAAAGGGACTTAAAGGTACAGTTCACAAAAAAAAAAAAAAAAAAAAAAAAAAAAAAACAATCGTCATTTACTCACCCTAATGTAGTTCCAATCCTCTATGACGTGTGTCCCACGGAAAAAAAGGGACTTACAGTCTCGGTCACCATTCACATTCATTTAATCTTCTTGACATACACTGAAAGTAAATGGTGACTGGGGCATTCTCCCTCATTTGGGGTAAACTAAAGAACAGTGAACCCAGGCTTCTGTTATTTAAAAGAAATGCTATTCCTTTAGAAGTTAGGTATACTACTAGGAGGAAAAATATAAAAAAATCTCTCCGCATATTATTAAAAAAAAAAAAAACACCATCTAATTCATTTTCGTGAACCTACTTCAGGACAACCCGCGAATCACGAGCCGTTGCCAGGGATACGGCAGCGAGACGCTCTACGTGATCAAACCAGACAAAGACATTTAAAATTACCTCCACTACACGATGCAAGAATCATTTAAAAAAAAAAAAAAATTATATAAACCCTAATGAAATAATACAAATCAGCATAAACCAACCTAAGCAGACTTTCTGGTCTCCAGGTCTAGTCAGTATGGTTCTGAAGACATTCAGCTGGCCCAAACAGATGAGTGAAGCTTGGTAGACCAACTAAAACTAGCAACCATTTTAGACTGGTATGGAATAAATGTTTCAGCATATCATGCAGGTTTTTCCCGATTAAATGAACTCTCTGAACCCTGTGAGTGCACAAACTTCGTTGCTATGGAAATTATTGGTCCTGTCTGGCTGGTGTTAGATGAATCCTATATGCTTTAGTGCAGTAAAATAAATAAAGAATTCTTTTGCTCTAAAAATAGAAAGAAAATGCACAATTATAAATCAATGGATTTGTCCAGTACTTTCTCTTTTCCTCACAGCAAAAGACAATGTATTTAACATACTGCAATGAACACACCAGAAACAAGGAAACTGATTTCTTTTGAAATTTTATTGAATTTACAAAAGAGTGGCATGGATTTAATCTTCGTCATCCTCCTCCTCATCCTGGTTTATCTGGAAGTAGCGCAGCTCATAGCTCTCCTTGGTGTTCGCTACTACACGCAGCCAGTCACGCAGGTTGTTCTTCTTGAGGTACTTCTTGGTAAGATACTTCAGGTACCTGAAAACAACAAACTGTTAAGTTTGCATATTCCATATTGTTGCAACTGACATGATATTGAGTTTCAAGTGAGATGGTATTACGGTCATAAACACTGTAACAATACCTGAGATGTTTCAATGTGCATTCCAAAATTACAAATACAGGTAATACTGAACTCACTATAAATATAAATACAGATTTTATAAGTAACTGCTTTGTCTTCACACCACTTGGTTTACTGGATAAAAAAAAGACCCTTAAATTCTGCCTTGTATAACAATCACTAGTTATCAAAAAAAAAAAAAAAAATCTTAATTGAAAGGTACATAAAGGCTAAAATTAAAAGGTGTAAAATTAGTAGCACTGGTTCTTCTAACAGCTTCTCAGACAAATATTCAACAAGGACAAGTAGTAAATGACATGCCAAAACACTTTCTGAATAGAGTTAATGCAATAGTACATAAGCAGCAACAACTACTTTAATATGTAATCTCATAAAAGCCTTGCATGAAACTTCACATCATAAGTGGAATAAGTCATTACACAAAAATCATAGTAATGTGTCCTAATTCCAAATTAAGTCGCATCTGAGTAGGTAAAGTAGATATATACAAGGAACAATTACAGGCCGCACAAACACCACGTCAACTTTCAAAATGCTTTGCTATGTCCAACACACTAACAATAATAAAGCTGACATAGAAAGTGTGTTTAATACTACAGCTCTAAGCAGTCTGTTCCAGTAAGCAGGCAGAAATTCAGCATCCTGCTGCGTCAAATGAAACGCATGATTATAACCTATATATAATACAAAAAAACCTGACAGTACCTTAACAAAAATAAACATTTGATCACAAGCTGCAAGTACGCTTCAGCTTATCATTGACATAATTAAGGACAAATGTCAGAAACCTCAAATCAATGACGGAACTGGCAGTACAATACTGCGCACTTTCAATTTGCAAAACGTGTGGGCTGTTGGTCACAATGACGACATGCACACGTCTTGCAAACGCTGCACTGTGGCATGCACACGTATGATTCAACAGCGTTCTGACTGTGTGAACGGACACAGACTGATTTATAGAGAGGAAACTAAATGTTCAATGACAAATCTATTCAATTTTGCTGACTAAATTTAGAGTACTAAAACTGATGTCAAGATGGAAGACAGTTTCAGTACTTTTTGCACCTTTTAAAATTCACCTTGGCTTTAATAATTAACATCTTAACACCAAATTAACATCTGACAACATCACAATACAGTAGCGAATCAACAGCTTGCATGAAATCTAAGGAAAAACTGTATGCACAATGCGAGAAAAATAAGATCTCAAACAAATGTGGACTGGAAGCAGCAACTGAGTGATAATGGCAATAAACAGTTTAAAGTTTTTGCTGTTTGGTAATGCATAAGTTGCATTTCTCAGTTCCATAATCCTAATGACTACTTTTAAATCTCATTTAAATTTTAACTGAACTAAATTTTCAATACTATAATCTCAGAGAAATAACAGCAATAAACTAATAGTTAGCAGACCTTCACATGCATTTTGATCTCAGACTTACCTCTTAGAGAAGGGGACCTCGGATGTCACTGTGATTTTGCTCTTGCTTCTTTCAATTGAGACCACGCCACCACCCAAGTTACCAGATTTACCATTTACTTTGATGCGCTCCTGAAGGAACTGTTCCTGCAGAAAGACAAATGCAGATATGCCCATCAGATCACATAGAAATATAACTACAAGGCCTATAGTGGCATGTTTGACTGTAGTGCAGCTGTGATACATTTAACAGTTACTGGGGTCCACTCTGCAACTTATTCTGGCCATTATCAAAATGGAAGAAAGTGACAAACAACCAAACAAAGTTAGTTTTGCTATAGTGTGCTGTTTAGGGGTAGGTGAAATTGATCTCAATGATAGACCACCACAAAACACTCAAAATATGCAGTTTCCCGTAAAGAATGCAGGGGAAAAATTGTGATGCACACATTGTATTCTTGTAATCAGAATTTTGACAAGTCTGCAGAAAACATTAGGTTCAAATATTAAAGAAAGCAGAAAATACAGTTTTGCATGTGTACTGTTTGGCAAAACACCCAAAACGTCTTTTCAGTCAGGTAGACTAATTGGAGATTTCCAGTTTTGTGTGCACTCTGCATCAGATGATCAGTTTATACTTACAAAGTTAGCAGCATCCATGATGCCATCCTCCACAGGGTGGGTGCAGTCCAGGGTGAACTTTAGGACCTGCTTTTTCTTTTTCCCACCCTTGGTCACCTGCTTTTTCTGCAAGATACAAAACGATACATATGGATGCAATCAATAAAAATGAGTGCTGATATTAAAAGAATTGTAAAAGCTGAATTAATGAAAATACATCTACACTAAGGATAGGTTTCTACTATCATTCATCAAAATGAGCTCTCGCAAAACTGCAATCTGACAGTATACTTGACAACAACCTACGATTACACATATTTAAAAGCAATAACGAAAAATATTTGAAAACGTTGGGGAAAATATTCAATTTTCAACGCAGCCATATCATTTTTGGGCTAAGTTAGCTTCGTGGTTTCGATTCATTGCTGGCGAAACTGATTTACCAAAGTACCAAAAACATAGTTTGTCTAAATTTTCAAACTATAAAGTATTATCAAAAACACGCTGTATGTTACTAGTTATCTCGCGTCGGTTCTATGGGAAATGCTAATCAGCTAACTAGTGGTTGCTACAACGTGGTTGTTCACGAGCAGGCCTCGTTTTAGACGTCCGGTAAACAATCACTTTTAAAAACAACACTGATGCACATATTCTTTCGTTATCCAAATTAATCAAAGGCTCAGTGGTTCAGCTTTAATATCCACTGGTTTCTGCGGGCCTAGAGGTACGTGATACATTGTATTTTATCGTTTTTCAGAAACTTGCTCGTACTCACAATCGGGGCCATGGCCGACAGTTTGGCAGAAAGGGAGAGGAGAAGGAGCGCACGCGCATTGAAAGCTTCCTGTTGTAATCTATTCCAGACCTAATCGATAGAATCCGTTATGCGGAGATTGATTCGCACAATCACTGGATCATGATAATATCAATTTAATTGCACCTAATCATATAGACTATATACATATTGTAAACCCTTCAAATTGTTAATTCGTAATATATTTCTAATATTAAAGAGATAGAGAATTACAGTTTTTTTCTATACTTTTGTGAATATACATATATATTCAGTGTTGGGGAGTAATTAGTTACATGTAACGGAATTATGTCATTTAATTACAAAATAGATGTAACTGTAATCTGTTAGGCTACAGTTACTGAGAATAAAAATGTTTTTAAATTAAATTAGAGTTACTTATGAAAATGATAACGATTACAAAGGGGGTTGCATCTGAATATTTCACACACATACAGATATGATTGATTTCTTTTCCAAATTGCATTGACTACTTTAAAACATGAGACCCCAATGTTTCAAGAGTTTAGGACACAGAATAGAACATGCGCTTATTCGCTAACTGTTTTATTTCCTATTTGGGTTGTATGCTTTATTTTTTAAGATTAGCCTACCTGTTTTTTCCAAGGCATTGTTAGATACTAGCACTTCATAGTATAGATACTAGTAGTCATAGCTATGCAAAGATTTGATTTAAAAAAAAAATATATAGCTATTAAACGGTTCTTGTTATGATTTTAAATCTGTATTTAACCACAGAATGATCACAGAATGAGAGTAAAAAAAGAGGTGCTAAAGTCTGATTTTGTGGTGGCTGTGCTTTAAAATTAAATTATTATAATCTTAATTCAAGTGATGAAGGATTTTGAAAGTCTGACAGTAATCAGTGTTAACCCTGCCTGCTTTAAATGTTTCAAAATGATTAACAGTTGAAAACATTAGAAAAGTAATCAAATGTAATCAGTTACATTAATTCAAATAGTTATACTATTACATTTTAAATAGGGTAACTTGTAATCTGTAACCTACATTTCCAGTAACCTTCCCAACACTGATTGATACACACACACCCCGTATGACAATAACATTGTTACGGAAGGAGACTCAGACAGAGGACTAGCAAATATACAGGTATCTTTATTTACAGCAACAGATGCAGATGGTAATGGCAGGTGAGTATGAAGGGCAATGGAACAGTTCTTGGATTAATGGGGATTGTAACCTTGTTTCACAAGAGATCGTGGAATGGAGACAGCACACACCTCGGATGATGAGCAGTGACAAGATCCACAATGATAAGGCACCTGTAACAGACGCTGGAGCGAGGAACAGAGACACATACTGGAGGAGACACAAAGGGTGAGTATACAAGATAAGTATTTCTGAATATCGCTTGAAAGGCTTTAGGGCGAGTCCACTTCATAGGAACAAGACCGGACACTGAGTGAAGTGAGGTGTGTGCTTATGAAGGAGTCCTGATGAGAGTGATGATTCCAAACAGGTGCGTGCAGTTAATACTCAGGTGACGGTGTGCGCTGTGATTGGGTGGTGGATGAGCCTGGCCGATCTGTGACAGTACCCCCTCAAATGACTATCAATGACTACTAGAACACATGTGTTACCGTTCGAGGAAGGCAGATCCGTGATGAAAATCAACTCCTAGGTGTGACCAGGGGCGGTTGGGAACGGGGAGGGGAAGGAGTTTGCCAGATGGTAGGTGGCGCAGACTCGTGGAGATGGCACAGTCGGAACAGCCTTGTACGAACATTCTCACATCCCTAGCCATATTAGGCCACCAGAAGCGATCCTTCAGCAGCGAGAGGGTGCTGTCGGCCCCTGGGTGGCCAGTGCCCAGAGGAGTGTGAACGGAGTGAATCAGGGGAGTGCGTTGTGCTCTGGTGACATACTGCAACCCCTGTGGACAGCCCGTCGGAGTGGCCATGGAAGCGGGATTGGAGGTCCATTGGATGGGGCTTACGAAGATTTTCTTGGAGATGATGGGTTCAGGTTCCTCACTGACCTCTTCAGGGGCATGAAGGCTCACTTGCGTCAGCAGTGTTTTAAGCGATTGTCCCCGTGTTGCTCTTTTGCAAACGCGCCCCCTCCCGTCACCTGCTGGAAAACATCATAGTAAAGGTTAGAGTTTTGGGAGGGGGACTCACCGTCTCTGGCGCTGTCCGATGCTAGTAGGACGGGGCGCCGTCGGGGACCTCGGTTTAACTTCCGACTTCGGCGGTTCCCGGCGGGGCCGGCAGGCCGTGTGGCGGTGGCGAGCAGGCGATCAAACCCCGGCCAGTCTCTGCCGAGGAGCACAGGGACAGGCAGGTCTTTTACGATCCCCACTTCAACTGGCCAGGAGCCTGGGGTGGCCGAGATGGTGACGCACCAAGCGGGGAGCTGGCGAGTGTCACCATGTACACACGTGATGGGTAGGAGGGCCTTGGATCCCACCCGCGGGGGAAACACTGTAGGCTGCACCAGGCTGACCGCGCTGCCCGAATCCAGGAGGGCTTGGTAAGGTCGTCCATTAACCTTTACCTCCACTCGCGGCGCCTCCAGCGGTGGTTCATGGTGGACAACGCAGCCTGCCAGCCAGGCCCGGTTTGGTGAACGAGGTGGATCCGTGGGCATCGGCTCATCCTGCGCGCCGGGAACCGCCGGCCTGTTGACTGTGCGCGGGGTGCCCTCTGGCGCGCGTCGCTCCTGGTATACCCTCCGGGGAAACGGCGGAACTCGCTCCCCAGCCTCTCGTCGTTGGGTCGCCTCAGCCAGCTCAATGGCCTCCACCAGATCTCCCGTGGATTGCGGGTTCCGCATGCCTGCCGCTTGCCGAAGCGAACGAGGAAGGGCACGGAGAAGACGATCCACGACGACACGCTCCGCTACCTGGGCCGCGGTGGGGTTGCCGGCGAGCAACCAGTGATGTGCGAGGCGGGTGAGCTCGGCTGCTTGGGCACGGGCTGGCAACCGGGTGTTGTATTCCCAGTCGTGAAACATTTGTGCTGCAGAGATGGGTGAGAGGCCCACGCGGGCCAAGATCTCCTTCCGAAGCTCGTCATAGGAGTCCTTCAGATCCGTCGGCAACGAGAAGTAAGCCCGTTGCGGTTCCCCTGTCAACAGTGGGGCCAGCACGTATGCCCATTCCTCCCGCGGCCAGCCTTCCCGGGCCGCCATGGATTCAAACATTTGTAGGTAGTTCTCCGCGTCGTCATGTGTAGTCATTTTCGGCAAGAGCTGCGTGGCCTGAACACGGGGATCTGGCAGCGGAACCCGCTGGGCACCTGCAGTGCGGCGCGCGGCGACCTCTCGCTCGGTCTCTCCTTGTCGGGGGCCATGTGTTCCATAATCTGCTGCTGCCTGATGCTCACCTCGGTGAGAGGTTTCAACAATTCATCCATGGCTGGGGAGGAGCCGCCGCCTGTAGGAAAAAAACAAAAACAGAGGAAAAATGAGGGTCGTCCGTAGAGACGGGGCAAACTCAGCTGGGAAGGGGATGCTTGTCAGTGATTCTTCAGGAATATGTCCGCATTCTCCACCAGTGTGGCGGGTTGAAGAATCACACGACAAGAGGAGTTCAATAAAGGCCCCGGAGGGTGAATTTATTAGTGAAGGAAACAGTGCCAACGTGTCTTGGTGTGGTGAAATGGTGCTCTGTGATCCGCCTTTGTCTTCAGTCCGAGTGTCCAGGTGCGGGGTGTCCGTGCTGTACTCCAAATGCTGTGGCTGGCCGGTCACACACTGCTTTCTGGAAGTCAAACAGACAAGAGTAAATAACAAAAGTAAATATAATGTAAATGTAAATAACAAAACTAAATTGAAATTTTAAAACAAGCTCCAAATAAAGTAACAAAAATGAAAGAAATCTCTTCATATAAACAAAATAAGGCTTTGTCTGTGCTCTTTCCATTTAAAATTAGAGGCAACCACTGCATTTTAATCATGATCCAAACAAAGATGCTGCATACATGCAACATGAGCAGTTTATAATCTAAATTAGATTGTATAATTTCAAAATTTGAAGCAAAAACAGAATGGTCTGACTTCAGTTTTGTGAAACTACTGTATGCATAAAAAATATCTGCATGAAATGAAACGAGCTGAATGAGACGCAGATTCACTCTCTGCCAGCAGGTGGCGCGTTAAGCGTTTCCCTGGTTTCCGCTGTAAACAAAGCAGCGCTGCACTGATGAGCTTTAATATGCATTATACAGAGGCAAGATGAAAAGAAAAAAATACCATCTAAACTTTTCTAAAGACAGTAAGTTCCCCTCAGACATACATTCATATAAACTCCTACCCCTAACTGAATCGCGATTTGTTTAGCATCTCAACCGATTTGAATCGTCACATATATGAATTGATTTTCAACCGGCTCGCGGTTAATCGTTACATCCCTAATTCTGACATATTAAAATTATGTCAGGTGTTTGCTGTTTTTTTTTTTCAGATGGCAGGAGGAATCATCTTCTCTTATGATGACCTGTTTGGTCCAGACTATGCCAGCCTCCATCCCCTCGTCTGTCACTTGTGTCATGAGCAGTACCACAAACCATGTCTTCTGGACTGCTACCACATCTTCTGTGCCAGTTGTCTGCATGGCAGGGCCAATGACAATTGCCTCAATTGCCCCCTCTGTGGGTAAGTACAAAAATCAAATAGGAAATATTTACTCCATGTGAAGATTTGTTGTTATAAAATGTTACCAAAAGCTATTTTAAATGCTACTAAAAGTTAAATAAGGGCAATGTAAATACTGGGGGAAAAAAGCCCAGTTGCTTTATTGAGATCTTAGTACACAACAGGAACCTTTACCTCAAGGATTTTGGGGTGAGGAAATGGAAATCATGACAGAAGTATTCAGTCAGAACCAGCCACAGCAGACTGAAGCCAAGTTCCTCTATAATGGTTACATTTGGGTCTCCACTTATTCTAGTTTTCTTAAAGCTTGATGTTGGGTTAATTCCAAAACGTGTTTTATGCCAAACCTGAATTTCTGTAATCTGTCTTTGTACAACCCACCCATTACAGTTTTGTATACATAACTGTCAAGTCTGTTTTGAAGAGTTGTCCAAGGTTTTGATGACAAACATATGTTCTTCTCATTGTTTGATTCTTTTCTTGGTCTTCACTCTTAAAAATAAGAGTTTTCATAGTGATGCAATAGAAGTGCCATTTTGGGTTCCCCAAAGAAACTTTCTGTTAACCGTTCTTAGAATTTATTTTCCCACTATATAGAACTTTAAGTGCAATGGAAATGTTCCATGGATGTTAAAAGCTCTTCATGGAACCATTGATCAATGCCAGTAAGGAGGCTTTATTTTAAAGAGTGTTGTATTAAATGAAAGCACAAATTCATGCAACATGCAACAAACAGACATCATTCTTCCAGGCCAGTGAGGTCCTGTTATAAGCAGCGGTTGGCATTAGGACAGCTGCAGAATGACCCCAGTGTTCTGATTTTAGCCCCATAACAAGCACTCCACATGGTGGGCTCTCCGATCACATCACAGCATTGTCATTTGATAAAAACAAGCATCTTGGCAAAGGTGCACAGTGCATTGATCCCACAGCTTACAGCAATTACACACAATCTGGTGCTGACCTATTTCATCTTCTTTAGAAGTGACTCAGAGATCTGCTATTTTTATGTGCTTCTTTACAATTTACATGGAAAATCAGGAGACTAGTGGTGAAACTAATTAGTGATAGATGATATATCGACCAGGGCAATTAATCAGGCAATATTTGGACATTTTGGATAATCAGTTGAGTCATTTCTACCAACAGTTGGTTATACTGTATAGTGCACAAGTTTTATAGTGAACCTGGAGTAAATATTGTGTAAAATGTGGATTTATTAAATTTTTTGTTCATCTTACTTGCTATCATTAAATTATATTAAAAGTTTTGGTCAGTAAGATTATTGAAAGCTGCATTTATTTGATCAAACAGCAAAACATAGAATTTAAACAGTTTACTTATATACATATACGCAAAGCTGAAAGTTACTCTCTGGATCGTTTCCCACTATATAGGTCTCATTAAATTCAGCTACTGTAGAAAAAAACAATATGGTGTGTAGCTTGTTGTAACTCTAGCTCTAACTTCTCTCTGCTATATTTACCCATTGTTGCCCACTGCAAACTTGCATTTGTGTCATCTAAGTAGCCTGGCTTTACAAAACCAGTGTAATGGTGCCAGCAGTGTGTGGTTCAGTGGGTAAAAGCAGTGCTTCATTCAGCACTGCAGTCTATTACCACATCCTAACACAATAGAAATGCTGCAGTGTACTTTTCCAAAATGAGGAACTTTTTTATTGGTTAGATCCTATTATATTGTAGGCTGGTTGTTTGTATGTGAGTGTGGCGGTGTAATCTTTCTCAGTTTAGTGTGAGTGCGGGATCTTGCTTTGCCACTTAGAGTTGCAGATAATGAAGCTTTTGTTCTTTGCAGCACCACACACTCCCTCATGCAATGTAATCTAGGAATTCACCACTTTGATGCTATTACTGGCACAGAAAAGCTGATTATAATGAAAACAAGATAAATTTGTAGACCGATGGAGAGGCAGGATGTACATATTTGTGTCAGTGTGTCATACAGTGGAGTCCAAAATCCGAGAACACACTGAACACATTTGTTTTCTTTTTAGCCTAAAATGTTTTAGAATTTTGAAAATGTATTACAAAGAAAGGTTATTAAATAACAAAAGATGAAGATGAAACATTTAAGATTCTTGGTCACTAGCTGAATGTTAACAAATTTGTGGCCATGATATTTGGACCCATATATGGTCACAGATTTGTTGACATTCAGCTAATATATACTCAACTAATTTTATACTCTTAAAAATAAAGGTTCTTTCCACAAAGAACTTTTACCATCCATGGAACCTTTTCATTCCACAAAAGGTTCTTTACAGTTGAAAAAGGTTCTTTAGATTATTAAAATGCTCCTTAAAATGGTTCTTTTAAGAACAGTTCACTGAAAGGTTCTTTGGGGAACCAAAACTGGTTCTTCTATGGAATCGCTGTGAAAACCCCCTTTTGGAACCTTTATTTTTACGAGTGTGTATACTGTATGAATACTGTATATGTAGAATTTATTTATTTATTTCACGATTACTGAGCTTAGTTGATCTGTTAATTTTTAAGATGAATTAAATGGTTAAATTTCTAAAATGAAGTAAAAAAAAAAGCAATGTATTCTAGGTGGCTATTAGATATTCACATATGTAAACTAATTTAATAAACATTAATTTCTTTGTTTCTTTGAAGATACCCCTCAGTTGTGATGGGGACTAATGCACTTCCCCCAGAGGACTGTTTGCTTAAGTTCCTGGTGGATAATTCGACAGACAGTGTAGTACAGTGTGCTAACTGTGATGTGGAGTGCAAAGCACAGGTGCCTGAACAATACAAGCACTTCATTTATTTTGAGGCATCAGCAGTAATAGTAACAGCACATCTTCTTGACTGTATATGAGCATGTACATATGTGCACAGGATGCTGGGGCGATGTATTACTGTAACACCTGCAGCCAGCCCCTCTGTGGAGAGTGCAGAGAGCTCACTCACAAAGCCAGGATGTTTTCCCAGCATGATATTGTGTCCCTGGCCAAACGCACCAAAGAGGGTCACCGCAAGTGCTGTGAGTTTATTCCATCATCCTTCCTCTAATACATACAGATTATTTTTGCCATCTAACTCTCACTTAAAGTTCATCTTTAAAAGAATAGTTCACTCAGGTGCTGAAAATGTTCTCACCCTCACACAATCTAAAATGCAGATGAGTTTGTTTCTTCATTGGAACAGATTTGGAGAAATTACAGTCAATGAGTGCAGTCAGAATGAGAGTTCAAACAGCTGGTAAAAACATCACAGTAATCCACAGGATTTCAGTCCATCAATGTCTTGTAAAGCAAAAAGCAGTGTGTTTGTAATAAGCTTCAAGCTAAACTCATCTACACCTACACAGAGAAAAATTTCATTAAATTTACATTTTTTGGTGAAATATTGTTTATAATGTTAAGTGTAGTATTTTGAATATCCATTTTTCATACTGTTCATTATAATGTTGTGATGGTTAAATTTACTTTAAGCATTTAAAATTATTCATTTTAGTTCATTTGCTTAGACATTTCTTTCCAATAATTTTCCTCAGATCTCAATTCCCTAAAGGAATGCATTAAATTATGCCTATATCATTACCATGTGTAAAGTCAAAATAAATTATTCATCTGATGTTTTGCATTTTTACAGCGCTCCATGAAGAGCTTTACATGTTTTCGACCGAGAAAAAGTCCATGCTGTGCATCAAGTGTTTCAGAGACATGCAAATGTAAGACTTTTGCCATTTGAATTATAAAAGAACAAAATATAAATGAAATGAATGTGATGAATATTTAACTTCATGATATAGTGAGAATCGCACCCACTGCATTGACATTGAGACTGCATACGGGCAGGGATGTGAAATACTGGATCAAGCTGTTCTGGTAAGTAAGTAAAAAAAGTAAGTAGGGATAGTTCCAGAAACTGCCAAATCGTCTTATAATCTGATGAGTATAAGATACTTTTTTCAGAAACATTAAAAATCTTACCACAGTGTATGTGTATATTAAAAAATATAATGCATGTCATATTTTAAACACAAACACTTAAGGTGAACTATAAAGTTCTAGAAGTTGCTGGACCAACATCTGGGTCAAAGAGTACAACCCCGACAAGTGGATACATCTCTTTTGCCCTGTAGGCAGTGAAGGAGCTGCAGACGTCAGCACGAGAGGTCATCGTATTGCTGAAGGCCATGCTGGGTGAAGTGCGGACAAATGCAGAGGAGGAGGAAAGTGCTATCTGTACTCTGTTCAACAGTATGCAGGTGAGGTAACACTCCAGAAGGGGGCACACTGAGACCACAGGTCAAAATAATGGGCAGCTTTGTGAGATGAAGAATTCTTTGACATAGATTGCGTGTCGTCCAAACCATATAATTTAAGGATAATGTCGTTTGTGTTAAACAGGCTAAATATGTGCTCAAAGCATCACTGAAAACTGCATGCTGAGGATAAAAATAGTCCAAAAGTAAAATCCATTCTTTTCTTCCAAGGAAAAACTTGCAGAGAGGAAAAAGGCCCTCTTAAAAGCAGCTGAAAGGTAAATATTGTCCAAACAGATCCGGTAAGTCTAAATTGTCTATCTTTGACAGTTTACCCACATGGCTTTGGCAGAGCACAGAGCTGTGGTGTGATGGTCTGTGTTGGAACAGCAGTTGCTTGGGTTGCGTTTCATGAGTCCTGTTATTTGTTGAGATTTTTTTTCTCCGTCCCCTTCCCATCATTGCCTGGAAGCTGGCTTGATGTCTTCCAGGAATTAAGCTATTTATGTCAGGCTGCAATCTAGGACTCGGCGTGTACGTGTGTATGTTTTTACATCAGGGTCATGCAAGAGCAAACAAAGGACGAAATGTTAAAATAAGGATGATTTTGGGAAATATGCAGTGTGGAAAGGTTTATGCATTCTGTATACATTGGCCCAGATAGTACTAATATGATTTTGTTTACTTTGTTTTTTTTTTTTATTAAATTTCTGGCAGTCAACATGAAGAGAAGGAGAAGGCACTAAAGGAACAGCTTTCTCACTTGGCCACCCTCCTTCCCACCCTTCAGGTACTTTAAAGAGATCCAAAAATATAAAATCTGTCATCATTCACTCACCTTAATGTCGTTCTCAAGCCACATGACTTTATATCTTATCTTTGTTCTCAGGTGCACCTGGTGACCTGCTCTGCTTTTCTCAGTTCAGCAAATAAATACGAGTTCTTAGATATGGGATATGTAAGTAGATCTATCCTTTATACATTAATTGTTTTTTAAATACCCTACCAGTCAAAAGTTTGAAATAATTAAGATTTTAATGCTTTTGAAAGAAGTCTCTTATGCTCAAACAGGTTGCATTTATTTGATTAAAAATACAGTAAGAACTGTAATATTATGAAATATTATTACAATTTAAAAATATAGCTGCAAGCAGCAATTAAGGGTCCAAGCACATCAGAGGTAAAATGAAGAGCTAATGAGCTGTCTTAAATTACTCAGTAAAGACCAGGGTCTGCTAAAGCATTGCGGAGATATAGCGTCATGTCCTTTTTTTTACACAAACTTCATCAAATTCGTTAGCGTGCTTTACGAAAATGGTTTGGTAGATCAAAAAAGCTTTTGAGAACTTTGGCTAGAATGTTCTGAAGATCATCTGAGCCAATTTTGGTGAAAATTGAACAAACCGTCTAGGACAAGTTCGAAAAAGTAGATATTTCTGAAAATTCAAAATTGTGAAAAATCTTGACCATAGAAATTAAAAATGTTTTATGCATTCAACTCAGTACGAGCCCAGGAATCAGAAGAAAAAAGCTTTTAGACATTATGGTTCAAAAGTTATTAGCAGAAACATGAGTGCAAATTTCACCTGTTGATGGCACTAAAGAGTTTGAGTTAGAGACTCCAAATTTGCTGTGGTTAATCTTGAGACTGTCCTCTATCTGTGTGCCAAATTTAATAACTTTCTCACAAGCGATTCTATAAGATTCATAACAATATGTTTAAAGTGTTTGCAAAATACAGCATTTTACTACATAATTCGAAATGGTCCATGTTCATGGCTGACATAGGAACATTTGGTATCGTTTGATTCAGTATGCTATTCTGAATCAAACTTGATCACTCTTAAGATTTTTGGTCAAATTGTTCAGAAAATATAAACAAAAATTGGCGCTGTGCCTAAGCTAATAATGTGCCCTCAGGTCATGCTTGGTATAAAACGTACCAAATTTGGTCGGAATCCGCTGAAGCGGTGCAAAGATATAGCCTCTTTTCCATTTTTGTACGAATTTCGTCAAATTCGTTAATAAGCTTTATGAAAACGTTTTGATATATCAAAAAGATTTTGATAACTTTTTGCCAGCATTGTCTGAAGATGATCTGAGCCAATTTTGGTGAAAATCGGACAAACCGTATAGAACAATTTCGAAAAGGTAGATTTATCGCAAAATTCAAAATTGCAAAAAATCTAGACCCATAGAAATTTTAAATTTGGTATGTATTCAGGAATCAGAGGAAAAAAGAATGTTGCTTCTAGACCTTACGGTTCAAAAGTTATTAGCAGAAATATGAGTGCACATTTGGCCTATTGATGGCACTAGAGAGTTTGAGTTAGAGACTCCAAATTTTCTATGGTTAATACTGAGACTGTCCTCTTTCTGTGTGCCAAATTTCATGACTTTCCCACAAGTGGTTCTATGGGCTGCCATAGACTCGCAGAGCGGAAGAAGAAGAACAAGAAACCAATGAATACAATAGGTGCCTAAGGTGCTTGGCCCGAATAACTGTTTTTGTATTTTAATATATTTTAAAATGTAATTTTTTTCCTGTGATGGCAAAGCTGAATTTTCAGAAGCCATTACGCCAGTCTTCAGTGTCACATGATCCTTTGGAAATCACTCTAATAGGCTGATTTAGTGCTCGGTTTAAACATTTTTAATTATTTTACACTGTAATATTGTTCCACAATATTACTTATATTTGATCAAATAAACGCAGCTTTGGCGAGAATAAGAAACATCTTTCACAAACATTAAAAAATATTAATTATTCCAAACTTTTGACAGATAAACTTATTTAAAAAAATAAAATCAAATGATTTTAATTCATGCTCATGACCCTTAACAGCAGTTGATGGACAGACTGTGCAGCATTGTAAAGCTTCCGCACAAGCTTCGTCCTGTCCAGAGTAGCAAGGTGAGTTTACAACCAAACATACTAACCACTGTGTGGATCTCTGACACTAATAAAGATGTATCGAACCTATAGATAACCACAGATTACCATGCTGAGTTTGCCCGCTGTCTGGATCCTCTTCTGATTTTGGGCCAGCGCAGGCCTGGCTCTGTAATTTCAGGAATTGCCTTGAGTAACAGGTGAGCAGTTTATCTGTTACATCATTCATAGTATTATGCAAGAAATGTTATATGGCAGCGCTGTTATTCTACCTCTGTTTGGCCTTGTACTGACTGTGTTGCTTACTTTGCTGAAATGCTTCTGAAAAATACATAAATGTATGTTTGTGAGAGTAAAGGACATGTGAATATATCTGATCTCATTTCAAATATTGTGATATTTATAACTAGAACAATTGTACTGTAAAAATCTAAACTGCACAACATTTTTGCAGTAAATAAATTATAATGAAAATAACAATCAACAAACATTTTTTGTTGGTGGTGGTAGGTTGAGTCTGTTTAAATACAAAACAATATAATAATGTAAATATATAATAACATATAGAAAAGTTTGGGGTCAATGCAAGTTCTTTTTTTAAGAGTAAAGACATTTAAAATACATTTTGTTCTTTAGAACTTTCATCAAAGAATCCTGAAAAGAAAAATCTATCATGTTTCCACAAAAATTTGAATCAGCACAATTGTTTTCAACATTGATAATAATAATACTACATGTTTGTTTCTTGAGCACCAAATCAGCATATTAGACATATATAAAATAAAATAAAAAAAGTGATAATATTTCACAATATTACTCTTTTTACTGTTATTTTTGTTCAAAAAAATGCAGCCTTTGTAAACTTAAAAGAAAAACATTAAAAAAGTCTTACCAGCCCCAGACTTTTGAATGGTAGTATATATTTTTTTATTATTATTTTTAACAAAACCTTGATATGTCATGTCAAGGGGATTAGATACTCAGTTACTGAATTCTGTCTAATGACTCAGAGCTGACAGCACACAACAGGAAGGAGACATTGGCATTACTCAGCCGGTTATTAAGCTCCTAAACAGAGAAACATTTATGTAACTTTCCCTGACAAGCACCAGGTGGTAACTGTCCTGTTATAGCCAGAGTTAGTCCTGTCTGTGTGAGGTGCCAGGAGCTGAGGTGATAACATGAGGCACAGGGACACAGGATCCAGACTTCCTGGAAAGCTCTCATTCCAGGAGAAGGGCTCAGAGAGTTATGCCACTGACTGGAGCACTTCAGAGCCTTATTCATAATATAGCTGCATATGTTTACTGTTTCCAGATCAGTTTGGCTCTTCAGCTTGCAGTGAGTAAGATTAGTGCAGCAGAAGAGAACATGTGCTGGTATCAATGCAAATCTATATGAACAGAGCTTACGAATGAAAGAAAGAGATGTGATCCTAAATTCCTATTCTCCGAATCCACCTCAGATCTCACTGAATTCCAGGTTGTGTCAAACTCCTGTTGCCATGGAGTGAACTATATGGGGTTTTTACAGGCACTTTTCCAAGAAACTGGAGGAGGCAAATATCTGCTTAATGTCTGCATAGATTCCTGTCTATCTGCATAGTGTAGTAGCTATTTTCAGGGCTGATGAATGTTGCTGTGCAGTTTTAGCTTTTGAAACTAGTTCTGAGTTTGTTTGGCATGCCATAGTGCATACTGTTATACAACAGTCCCGAAAAGTATCTGGACATTAGTATTTGCGTTAGATAACAAAATAGGCTATCAATACATGATTATCTTTTCTCAGGCCTTGAATTAACTTGCCATTATAACAATTATTTTTTACAAGAGCTGTCGACATGTTCCATAAAGTGACACCAGAAAGTATCAAATAGGAAACTAATTAATCACACAAAATAACAAATTAATCACACATTTTTTCTGTAATTAATCATGATTAATTGCATATTAATATATTTATATTGTCATAATTTCACATTGAATCTCCAAATAAATGTAGAAACAACATAAATATGGTATATTTTGAATATGTGTTAAAATCTTTTTTATTGAGTAGCCTATTATTAATAAAGGCCAGTATCACTGATATCAATACTGCTACTGATGTCTCTATTAAATGCTTTTTTCCCTCAATTTTAGTCATTAAATATATCCATTCAACATTACAGTATAACTGAAAGCCATTATTATTAACATTTAGTAGGCTTTAAAAAATAGTGAACTTAATAAATTGCATATGCATAAACTATAAACTGAATATAAATGAATCTTTATTCAAGTAACAAAAGTTAATCATCGAAGAGCAGTGGGTGAATTCTCTTTTTCTTTTCCTCTGTGATTTACATCAATGACACAGCCTGCAGCAGGTTTCACTTTAAAAGCAGTGCTGTCTCTTTAAAACACACATTTGATTTTCTCGCAACTCTTTACAGTCATTTAGGACTTTTTAACTCATTTAAGACCATGTTTACGAGGTCACTCGCCAAAAATGCTGTCTGAAGCGGGTTTCTGTGCATGTACATGTGTCGGATACCTGTGTTCACAAAGACAGGCACAAAAACTATATTAAAGGGATAGTTCACCCAATGATTAAAATTCTGTTAACTAATAACTCACCCTCATGTCATTCCAAACCTGTAAGACCTTCATTCATCTTCGGAACACAAAAGAAAGGTAGTAAGGACATCGTTAAAATAGTCCATGTGACATTAGTCAACCTTAATTTCATGAAGCTACGAAAATACTTTTTGTGCGCAAAGAAAACAAAAATAATGACTTCATTCAACAATTTCTTCTCTTCTGTTAGTCTTCACCGCACGTTCACGAGAGTACAACAACGCATGCGTGTTATGCTCTGCGTATTGTTCACAAGCAGAAAAAGATGCATGCTGTACATAAACAGTCTGAAGTATTGGGGGGAATGCGTGTCTATGGGGGGGGGTGGAGTCAAAAGTATAAATTATTATGTTATTTTATTATTATTATATTAATTTAAACAATTATTATCAAACAATTATATTCATTTAGTAACATATAAATATATCTTAGTGTAGGCTATATCTTTAGAGTTTTATAATTCATTATCTTCTTGTCGATCCCCCGGTTCACATTTACAACTGCATGTTTTCTGTGTAAAAATAAGGGTCGTTTTTGGCTTTGGTCTAAACCATAGACTGTAAAAATTGATGGACGACGCGTTTCCACTTCCTTCCACTATAGGAAATTGAAGCCAAAGCATCTCAGTATCGCTACTGCCATCTTGAGTAAATGACGTCATTTGGAGCCAGAGTCTGCGCAGTAGAGATTCGTTTGGAGCCGCAGTATCAAACTCCCGCCCAAACTCCCGCAGACCCAATCAACCATAACGACATGCCCCGTTTTTATAGCATCAAATTACTAGCTAAAATCAAACTTATCACAAAAACGAACAATTGAACATATATCAGCGTGATAACAACCACCTTAAATGACCAAAACCATATTTCGGAAAATTGTATTGGAAGTGTAATTTATTTTTTTATTTTGACTCAAGTACCATTCGTTTACATGGAGAGGGCGGGGGTTTATGACCTGTACTGCAGCCAGCCACCAGGGGGCGATCAAAGCGCCTGCAGCTTCACTTTTCAGGATGTGTGAGACACACCCGGTCTAAACAAAGAGTAGAAGGGCTTACTGAAAAATGCAAATTCATTCGCTGCCAGCAGGTGGTGCTTTTCGCCAGGAGTATAGCCGTTTCCCCGGTAACCGCAGTAAACAAAGCAGCACAGCACCTGACTTTGAAACTTGCAGCGCTTATATTTAATCAATTAAACCATAGCCTTTTGAAGTGTAAGCTATTTCTCAATTTACATGTATATTTTGTTTTTTTCACCGGAGCACCACCTCAGGCTTCTCCTCCTATTTCTACCAGTGATCCTTGTTTCCTTCCCGCGGCACAGATATCGCATCACTGGGTTGTAGGTTGCCAAGTTGAGGGGACAAATGGGTTGAAATTTGTATGTGTCGATTGTGTGAGAAGGATGCTTTTCATACAAGATCTGGCAACTGCACTACCTTGCAATATGTTGACGTGATTATTCATTTAATGAGGTTTGGGCCATACAAATTACGGAAGTTTTACCAGAGGCGAATGTAGCAAACATAAAATATGCCCAGTGGAATTTTTTTAATAGAAAGATTAAAAATATGGGAGAAATACGGGAAAATATTTAAACGGGATGATAGCGGGATAGAATGGTAAAATACAGGAGAATCTCAGGAAAAACAGGAGGGTTGACAGGTATGTGTTAATTACATTAAATATTTTTAACGAATTAAACTAAAAAAATCAATTTAATGCATCCGTTTGATATTTTGTTATGTAATGCAATGTCATCAGTTTTTAGGTCTGGCCTAAGCATCCAAATATTTGTTGGAGCAATTGAAAAATATCGGTCCTAATCCTCTTAGTCCACTGTCATGATTAAAAGACTCCATATTGAATTTTCATTGCCATGCCACACCATCTGCTCTGCACATTTTCAAAAAAGACTCGGCATTACAGCCTCAATGCCTCGACATGGAATACCCAAGGTGATAAGAGATCAGGATGAATACAGCCATTCCGCCACAGCAGCCTCAATCTCTCCATAGAGAGTCCAATGACGCAAGTCTCTGTGACAACTTTCCACATCAATCATCCGTACCGTTCTCAGGTTTGTGAAGCCCTCCACCAAACAAACGTCCTCCCCCATCTGTTCCTGTGCCATCAGACAGGATAGTACGGAGGTCAGGCTTCTCTCACTATTTTTAACAGAATTTCAAAGAAGTGTCTCGGATTCTGCTCGTAGCACAGAGCTCACACAAAGGCGCTAGGCCATGGGAGCACTTTGTTCCTATGCTGCTGATGTCACCGCTGGTGCCAGCATCTTAAATTGGTAAAAGTTCGGGGGTGGGACACTTATCACTTAGGCTCAGAGACCATACAGTGTCCAGACTCACTCGTGGGACTTGTACCGACACAGTACGTGTAACTAGGAAAGAGAGATTAAACGAGCTTTGAAACTAAGGTAACTCTTTTTTCTTGATGTTTGCTTCATTATGAGCTTTCAATAGGCTTTTCATTCTTAAGCTTTTAATTCCTGTTCCTGAACCTCAGGAATTTCCAACTAAGGTTTGTGAGCGCAGAGGTGGGAATGCTGCATTTCTGCACACCGTTAAATGTAGGGACCGTCAGTGGTCATGAAGCTCTGAAAATGTGATAAGCAAAAGAATCTCAGTTAAATTTTATTCAAAATAAGTCTGAATGTCAGTGTTTTGATGGTTGTTTTTACATAAACTGTTATTGCTCTGATTTAGATGTGGAACATTATTTTTTTTTAAATCACTGTTAGTATAGATAATTACAACTATTAAAAATAGTTTATTTGAAATAAATCTGAAATAAAAGAAAATATAAATATTAGGCTAAAAAAAGCTAAACTTAAAAGAGTAGAAATGTTGCCTTGGCTAACTGAAATAAATACGTTTTAGCAGAAGTAATAAAATTACTAAACCCTAAAAAATGTAACTGTTATAATGTAATTATTTTTTTTAATTATTTAAATAAAAATGAAAGCAAAATAGAAATATAAAAAACTAATCAAATTAACATAACTACTAAATTTAATATACAATTAAGATAAAAAACAAAACCTAAATCAAAATATTAATAATTACTATGAGTACATTAATGTTAAATATATTTAATATATTAATATTTACAATATTTACATAATACATTTAATATATTAATATTAAATAATAATAATAATAATAATAATAATAAAACAACACTGCATTAGAAGTTTATTTACTAAATAAATAAAACTTATTTATTAATCCTGTAAAATGTAGTTTTGGTTAAAAAAAAAAAAAAAAATAGATAGCAAAATAGGTTTTGTTTTGTCTGATGTGCTTTTACCTGTTTAATGTATTTGTAATTATCAAAACTTTACTAATTTAATGTTGTTAAATGTACTTTTGTTTATTGGTATTAGCATATTAGAGGATTTGCACATTTGTACTTGTTTTTCCTTCAACTTAACGTCCGTCCCATGTCAGTAGCTGCCAATTCAAAATCTTCATGAGAGCATTGTTTAAACAAAACCCCAAAACCCAACACTCTACAGGTGACAAATAAGAATGATAAAAGAATAATTAAAATAATTTAGACTTCTTTTGGGAAGTTATTTTGAATAGAGAGTTGTCATAATTGTCTCTCTCTTATCCTACCATAGGCTGTCCCCTCTGTCTATGTCGTGCCTGTCCCCTTCTCTCAGTGAAATGCCTTTTGACCGCAGGCCCACCTTTCACCGAAACATTTGCACCAATGTGCTGCTGGCTGAGGGCAGAGAGTCACCCTTCACTGAGCACTGCCGCAACTTTGAGACGAGCTACAGGGTGAGAATTAGTCCTCATTCAGTAATAACTGCAGCCATATACAGTAGTTTTTTACAGACCGCATGAAGTCAAAATTGTGAGCTTTTATTCTGTGTGTGTGTAAGTTCTGGATATGTTAGTGTACTTCTAAACATTGACAAAGTTAAAAAAAAAAATTTAATATGTTATCCTCAAAACTATTTTTTAATGATTCTTAGGGAAAAAAACTGTGCTCTGCAAGCCATTTCACTTTTTTTTTTTTTTTTTAAATTTAACCTGTTAGAGACATCTGTCATACTGTAAACTTGATCACCTTTACACTCTTTTACACTGTATTAATTGTTTCTTTTACACAAAAATGATCTCTTTTACACCGCATTAACTCTATTATTTCCCTATTTTTGCAGTTATTTGCAACAAAGACAACAAAATGGTGTTTTCATTCCATACATGTATACTCTAAGCAATGTTTGTTTGTTTTTTTGGGTCTCTTAAAATAACATTGTTTATATGTGTATTATTTTATTAATTCCATGCATTTTTTATGCGCCAGGTTCTTCAGACAGAGGTCCAGAGGCTGAAGGACGAGGTTCAGGAGATGCACAGAGACCTAACAAAACATCACTCTCTCATCAACACGGACACTATGGATGAGATCCTGGAAAGGTCTCAACTCATTGACGAACAGATCACATCTCAGTACTCTGCTGTGCAAACCCAGAGGGCCATATTTGAGGAGGTGAGGCTAAATTATAATTCCTGCAAAATCATTATTCTTTCAAAACACAGAGCAGGCTTAGCATATTCTGGATGTGTTTCTAGATATGGGATGTGACCTTTCAAAGAGTACCCAAAGAGCAAGAGATCTACGAAGGTGAGGAAAAACAACAAGTTGTCTGTGCTGCCTCAGGGTTCATTTTACCATGCATGTTAAACTGTTTCGTTCCACTAATTAGTCAACTAATTCATTTCCTAATTACAGCACAGCTCCATGACCTTCTGCAGCTGAAGCAAGAAAATTCCTACTTGACAACCATTGCACGACAAATTGGACCCTACATCTTATCCATAGCTAAAGTAAAAGAGCGTCTGGAACCCAGGTTGTTTTGCTGTTTTGTTATTGAAATATTCATATATTATATTTGAATATTTTACTTCAGCATTCCATTTGCTTAAAGGAATAGTTCACCTAAAAATGAAAATTTGCTGGAAATGTGCTCACCCTCAGGCTATCCAAGATGTAGATAAGTTTGTTTCTTCATCAGAACAGATTTGGAAAAATTTAGCATTACATCACTTGCTCACCAATCAGTCCTTTGCAGTGAATGGGTGCCGTCAGAATGAGAGTTAAAGTGCCTCTATTATGGATTTTTGAAAATTAACTTTCATGCAGTGTGTAACACAGTGCTAAGTGAATGAAAACATCCTGCAAAGTTTTAAATCTGAAAGTGCACCGTGTATAAAGTTATTGTCTCTCAAAAGAAAGAGTCGACTCTGAATCA